>CM042219.1:25145803-25218303 GCA_023566465.1 Cottus gobio | reverse complement strand
AGTGTGTGTTATTTATCTCCAGTGTATGAGACAAATTGTTCAATAGGTCTGGCACCGACTGGTTGGGGTTAACCGAAGCGTAGAAGTGACAGACACCCGTCCAGACCAAAGATTCAACAATTTCATCACGTATTGATCATCAATACTAACCGTGCATTGTAAAAAACACAATGCTCCACGTTGGACCTACAGTACACAGACAGTAATATACTTTAGTAGCACAAAAGAACCTTCTTGGATTCTGAAGTATAAACACATAAGTCATCAGCATAAAGGTGTAACGAAAAAACAGCACGGAAAAAGCAAAATACTCCCCTGCATGCAAATATTTTGCATCAAAACTATTCATATACCGGCTGCAATGTGAATTTGCAATAGTTGCAACACTTCAATGAATGCTTTGAATAGATTATAGGGTCAATAGGATCTTAGTTGGCCTTAAGGCCAACTAAGATCCTATTGACCCAAAGCAGCGCCTGTCTGAGGTACATCGTTGCATATCTCAACTGCTGTAAGCTTTATTTTATTGAGTTTCTTTTTAGAGAAATTCTTTGAGTGAATTTGTGTTCCCTTTTATTGTGAAAGGTCAAACAAAAGGAGTAGATCTGGTTTGCGCTGCTTCTATCAAGGCCGAGAAGAGGAATAAAGTCTTGGTTTGGTTACGGAGCCTCAGTGTTTTTGTAACTATTGCGCACATTTTTAATATTCAGATGTTTCGCACAACGTGATCAAACTCGTCACTTGTTTTCACTTCCTGTTTTGCAGTAACTCAACCTATACTTACAGTGAGTGTAGGTTGAGTTTGCAAACAGAACAGCTGTAAAAATAGGTTTCAAAAATTTCATTTCTGTAATCTCAAAAGCAATGGTCATGTTGTTTATGAAGAGAAACATGATGAAAATTCAAATACGTTTCTTTACTTTTTAATTTTAAGCCTTTATAACATATTATAATAATGACAGATTTCAAAATTTGCATTTCAGAAGCAAAATCATTTTGCCAAAAGGACATTTCCTAACATATTTATTGATAAATAAGACCAAAAGGACCAGGCGGACTGTCATAATTACAGATCTAAGAGGGTTAAGTCGGTCGTTAAACATCTTGGTCGCTGACCCCCATTTACGTACATCGCTTTAGAAAAGGGACCTCATGGAGATGAGGAATAATTGCAGCCATTCAATGCACAAATGGGCAAAACAGACTTGAACATGTCAAACATTTGTGTCTGAAAACCAAACAGATGAAGGTGGTGACTAGAGTAGAGGTCTGATAGGCCCTCGAGTAATTGATCTCGTAGCTTGTCACAGCTCCTGCTCACAAAGAGGAAGTCTGTCCCGTGGAGCGTGACATTTATTTTGAAATCGTGAAAAAAGAAAGCACCATAAAGGCAGAGAGCATGTGAATTTGTGGGTCTGTGTTGTTTGGAGGGTCACAGTCAGCCAAACACATTATACACTGCAGCCTTCTTGTGTGTGTGTGTGTGTGTGTGTGTGTGTGTGTGTGTGTGTGTGTGTGTGTGTGTGTGTGTGTGTGTGTGTGTGTGTGTGTGTGTTATCTTTTGAACGAATGTGTGTATGTTGTCGTCATGTGACCTCCGAGCAGCTCCACAGCGCTGGCGGCAGAAGGTCACGACTCCTCAGAGCCGCACGGCGCGGTGGACCCACTCGTTTTGTTTTTGTTAAACATGGAAACATGACCAGCCGGACCATAACCACTGTTACCAACTTCCACTATGAATTCATACTTTAAATGTGGAAAATAATGTGTATCTGTGACATCAAATCCTACACTTATCCTGGTGAAATTTGGTTTGCAGTGTTCCTGCTGAACCTTTTTATTAAACTGTGATTTTTATCAGATGATTCCTGGATCAATGGTAATATGCACCAAGAAAAGAGATAGACAAATATATAGAGATACAAAGGAAATGGATTGAGGCATAGATATACTGATATATAGATATAGACAGCAATTGAGACATATACTGTATATAGATAGAGATAGATGGAGACAGACATACATATTAGAGATATATTCTGACGTAGAGATAAATCGAGAGAGATAGAGATAGACTGAGACATACACATAGATATAGATAAATATATAGAGACATGTACAGTATATATATATATATATATATATATATATATATATATATAAAGATAAGAAAGCGATTGTCAGGATCTGGTTCTGGACCCAATAGCAAAACCCTCGGAACACGGCAAAGTATAACAAGAAGGTGTATTTATTGTCTCTTACGCACTACAAAACTCAAACTCTCAGGCCTTCAGGCAAAACTCAAAACATAAACGGAAAGTCTCTCACAAACAAAACTTAAATCCTCAGGCCTTTGGCAATACTCCCGTATGGCGGTGTCTCGTGTCCAGCTCGTGAACCGGAATCTGCCGCTGCTTCAGCGGCGTCTCGAGTGTTGTGTCTGGGGCTGAGCATAACAGCCCTCACAAGTGCAATCTCCCGACAATGGCTTCTGGAGCGCGGTCTGCTTTTAAAGGCGGCTTGATGACGAGATGCACCGCAGCTGCGACGACGATCTGCCCGGCTGTTCCGCATCCTCCTGATTGAGAGAGGGAGAGAGGAGGAGAGGGAGAGAGAAACAGAGACATCCTCGTTGTGGCCAGTGTTCCTGCGGCACCCTCTGGTGGTGCCGCCGAGTTCCTCACAGTACCCCCCCCTCAAACGACGCCTCCAGGCGTCCACGGTACCACCGGACCAGGGTGGGTGGATGGGGGTCCGGTAGGAGGGCCCAACACACTCCCGATGACCACCACGCAGGGACTCAGGAGGACGGGCCGGAGGACGGCCACCAGGCGGAGACTCAGGAGGACGGGCCGGAGGACGGCCACCAGGCGGAGACTCAGGAGGACGGGCCGGAGGACGGCCACCAGGCGGAGACTCCGGAGGACGTGCCGGCGAACGGGACCAACCAACCCTAGGCTCGGGACGGGACTGGACCGGACAGGACTCGTGACGGGACCCAACCGGGCGGAACTCAACCGGACGGAACTTGGGACGGGACTCAACCGGACGGGACTGGGGACGGGACCTGACCGGACGGGACTGGGGACGGGACCTGACCGGACGGGACTGGGGACGGGACCTGACCGGACGGGACTGGGGACGGGACCTGACCGGACCCGGAGGACCGGATATTGCCCGAACCTCGACGGGACTCGAGGGACATGCGTCGGCCGGACCGCCGACGGGACTCGAGGGACATGTGTCGGCCGGACCGCCGACGGGACTCGTGAAACCGGTGTCGACCGGACCGCCGACAAAACTCGTGAAACCGGTGTCGACCGGACCGCCGACAAAACTCGTGAAACCGGTGTCGACCGGACCGCCGACGGGACTCGTGAAACCGGTGTCGACCGGACCGCCGACAAAACTCGTGAAACCGGTGTCGACCGGACCGCCGACGGGACTCGTGAAACCGGTGTCGACCGGACCGCCGACAAAACTCGTGAAACCGGTGTCGACCGGACCGCCGACGGGACCCGTGAAACCGGCGTCGGCCGGACCGCCGACGGGACTCGTGAAACCGGCGTCGGCCGGACCGCCGACGGGACTCGTGAAACCGGCGTCGGCCGGACCGCCGACGGGACTCGTGAAACCGGCGTCGGCCGGACCGCCGACGGGACTCGTGAAACCGGTGTCGGCCGGACCGCCGACGGGACTCGTGAAACCGGTGTCGGCCGGACCGCCGACCGGACAGGTGTCGGCTGGACCGCCGACCGGGCTGGAACTAACCGCATCCTGGATGAGGAGACTCGGACAGGGGCAGGCAGCGGCATAGTTGCGGAAGTTGGGACCGGGACTACCACCGTGACGGGACACGGGACCGGGGCTGGCAGCAACACGGGGGCAGAAACTGGGACCGGGGCTGGAAGCGGCACGGGGGCCGATACGGGACAGGGGCTGACAGCGGCGCAGTCGCAGAAACCGGGACCGGGGCTAACAGCGGCGCAGTCGCCAAAACTGGGACCGGGGCTGGAAGCGGCACAGTGGCAGAAGCTGGGACAGGGGCTGGGAGCGGCGCAGTCGCGGAAACGGTGACCGGGGCTGGGAGCGACGCAGTCGCGGAAACTGGGACCGGGGCTGGAATCTGGGAAGGTTTCAACAGGGTGCAGGGAGCAGGAATTGGAGGAGACGTCGACAGGGAACGGGGAGCAGGAATTGGTGGCTGCTTAAACAGGGTGCGGGGAGCAGGAATTGGAGGAGACGTCGACAGGACACGTGGAGCAGGAGTCGGCCGGGGAGCCGACGGGATACAGGGAGCGGGCGTGACCGGCTTCCCCACAGCCACAGCCTGCGCTGAGTGCCCCCTCCGCCGGCGTCGACGGCCCGAGGCTCTGGCCTCCGGGTCAGAACCCCTAGCCCGTTGGAGGCACCGGGGCCCACCAAACGCCAGCCGGGCACCGGCCCAGGGATCCGGTTCGGGATCCTCCCCCACATTGGGATCCTGGTATCCCGGCTCCCGCACGTACCACCGGCCATTCCGAAAGTAGAACTGGGGGGGCTGCACCACCACCTCAGGATCCTTGTATCCGGGATCCCGCACGTAGTCCCGGGGCCCATCCAGGGCCATCCGGGGTTCCCTCCACTGGTCATACCAGGGATCCTCCACCTGACCGAAGTCACGCAGGAAGTCGTCGTCGTCGGAGTCGGGATCATACCATTCCCACCGGGGTATCTGTGGGCTACCCATCCTCTCCAGGTTTTGCTGGGTCCTTGTCTTGGTCGGGAGATTCTGTCAGGATCTGGTTCTGGACCCAATAGCAAAACCCTCGGAACACGGCAAAGTATAACAAGAAGGTGTATTTATTGTCTCTTACGCACTACAAAACTCAAACTCTCAGGCCTTCAGGCAAAACTCAAAACATAAACGGAAAGTCTCTCACAAACAAAACTTAAATCCTCAGGCCTTTGGCAATACTCCCGTATGGCGGTGTCTCGTGTCCAGCTCGTGAACCGGAATCTGCCGCTGCTTCAGCGGCGTCTCGAGTGTTGTGTCTGGGGCTGAGCATAACAGCCCTCACAAGTGCAATCTCCCGACAATGGCTTCTGGAGCGCGGTCTGCTTTTAAAGGCGGCTTGATGACGAGATGCACCGCAGCTGCGACGACGATCTGCCCGGCTGTTCCGCATCCTCCTGATTGAGAGAGGGAGAGAGGAGGAGAGGGAGAGAGAAACAGAGACATCCTCGTTGTGGCCAGTGTTCCTGCGGCACCCTCTGGTGGTGCCGCCGAGTTCCTCACAGCGATAGATTGAGACATATATAAAGCTATAGATTTCGAGATAGATAAAAACAGATAGATTGAGACAGATATATAGATAGGGATATAGACATTATTGAGATATAAACAGAGACAGAAAAAGAGATAGATTGAGACATAGCTAGATAAAAGATATAAAGATAAATCAAGAGCGATATAGAGATAGATTGAGACAGATATAGACTTCTTCATCGTGTCTTCATCAGGTCTTCATCGTGTCTTCATCAGGTCTTCATCGTGTCTTCATCAGGTCTTCATCAGGTCTTCATCGTGTCTTCATCGTGTCTTCATCGGGTCTTCATCGGGTCTTCATCAGGTCTTCATCAGGTCTTCACCGTTTCTTCATCAGGTCTTCATCAGGTCTTCACCGTTTCTTCATCAGGTCCTCATCGGGGTCATCCTAACTGTTAGCACACATAACTTTGTATTGAAGACATTTGGTGACTGGCCAATAAAACGTTTCCTTTTGATGACCCTCACCCAGATAAAAAAAAAATATATATATATATATATATAATATTTTCATCATCATTCAAATGTACAAGAGTGGGTACATAAAAAAGCTTAAGGAAGTAACTGTAAGTGTCAATGAGCATTGAATCACAGGAGCTCATACACCACTCATTGTGGGCTGAGAACTCAATAATTTAATAAAAAAATCTGTTTACTTAAAACGATCAACAATGCAGCAAGAGAGCTGAAGCTGGGAAAACCTGCACATCAGGCCTTGTGTGGGCTTTAATATGATAGATGTAAATATAAATATGCTATTTTAGTATATAATGACAAATTCAATCTCAACACGAACCCCATAATGAACAGCAAAGCCCCTTAACGTCTCATGAAAACTGAAGATGGGAACATAAAATCAAACCGTCACAGGCAGAGAGGCTTGTATATCTAGTTTAAAGTTGTTATGTATTGGTAGACCTGTCAGACCATGCAGATTATAGAAATGTTGATTATTTCCATGTCAGGGTGCTATATTATCTCCGTTCTTGTTTAACGCCGTATGCTGATGACTTGTCTGGGCACAGATTCGGCCTGTTTTTCATTATCTTATGATTAATCGCTTCATGTATGCATCGGCGTTGGTGTCTGCAGGTCTTCAGCAGTCGTGGAGTGTAAACTCTCCACATTTTACAATTGGATTTAATCCCAATAAAAGTGACGTAATAGGTGTAAAAGTAGGGGTTAGGTCAAAAGTCTTGTTTTAGAGATTATGCTACGGATGATTGGGAGTTATGTAACGTTAACCAACTGTAAGTATAATACGTCTCTCACAACGATGCCAGCAGGATGTTAGTGTCCATGTCAAGATTTTAACATGATGAATATTAATCCCATTAATATCCCCATTTACATCAGAGTTGTGGTGATTTGTGTAACATAAGAAACGCATTTGATATTCATGTTGGTCATTTTCTTTTCTTTTCATATGCTATGTTGTAACTGTATATTCCAAAATAAAGTAAATAGATTATTTGTTACTCGCAGAATTATTTCAACCCAAACCACGATCCTATTTTCATAAATCTTTACACATATGAGGATGTATGAGGATACATTGTAGTTTTGACAAAAAAAATCAATTTCAATGCCAATGCAAAACTGCAAAGCAAGATTACGGAAAATATGAATGTGACTTTCAATAAATTTCAATAAGTTTACTCCTAAAAAGTGCACTAGATGGTGTAATATTTCACACAAACATGCAGACAATGTCAACTAAAGTCAACTCAAAAATACATAAACTAATCAAATTTGATGCCAACGCTAACACCAAGAAAGTCTGTGCTTGGTAACAATGGCGTCTGGTACTGAAGCCGAAAGTGAAGATGCCGCGTAAACACAACGGCAAGGGTTCGATTCCCGCCTGTATCTTATGTTCAAAATAAAAATAGATTAACTTAAAACATGACCTTGAAATTACAAACAGCATCATGAAAAGTCTTTAAAAAAAACGATTCTCTACCAGAATATATAATAATATATATAATATAATAATATAATATATAATTTTTAAATAAATAATAACTGCAGACGCCACACATCTCAGATGAAAACTCCTCATTCAAACTATCTGCATGGGAACATGAATTTGCTCCTCAACGTGTCTTCGGCGTTTCCCTCATTTAATGCCAATTCAGTGAATGAAAAACATGCAGATATTGTGTGAAGATATTTCACTTTTATGTTTCTCTCTCCGCACAAAACGCAGAATCATTTTTGCAGAGACCGAGGTGTGAAACCCAGCGAGGCACAAGGTATGGATAGTCATGTACCAAATCCCAGAGGGTGGTAATCCGTGCATTTTAAAGGAGTACCGAGCAGACGCCCTTAAGTAGAGTCTCCAGATGCTACTGTTTGTAAATCTGCCAGTTGGAAAACATTACGGACGTCTGTAGAAACGACAGAAGACTCAAAATCTCATCAACGCAGAGAGCAGGACAAACAGAGAGATTTGCTAACACCATGTGGAAAAGTCTGGAGCGAGGGCATTTCCATATTTCCAAAAAGGCGGAAAAAAAAAATCTATTAAAGCGAAGAATTAAATACTTCATCTGCCAGATCCCAGCGCGCACATGCCAGGAGTTTATATTATAAACGCACCGGTAGTTGAAACTTTTTGTTTTACTCATGTGCGCTAATCTCCACCCTATCCTGCTTCTTCCTGCTATAATTTTGTTAGACTTTTTTTTTTTTTCCCCCATATTTATTTAATAAATGCCCACAATGCAAATTGTAACTTTGTGTGTCGAGAATTAATGGGAAAAGCCCCGACTGTTAAATCGTAAAATTTGAATTAGAAAGTCCCCATGTATTGCATATCAAACATTTATTAAAGCCACGCAGAATAATTGAATTGTTCTGCTGGTCTGGGTCTGATTTGTTTAACTAAATTCTTTTGGCTGTCGAAGTGTGATACAAGATTTCCTGCAAATTCCATTAAAGACACGGGGATCTTTTGTGTATTTGTGCATCTCCAATACATATCAAGCAATTTTTTTTCTTCCCCTTCTTTTTTAAAATTTTTTTCCATCTTCCCTTTCGTCTCTTCTCCCCGTCTAAGCCCCGGCTCTGTCACTGCTTATCCACGTCGTCGCCGCTTATCTGCATCGAGCCCCTCAGTGAGATTTCAACCACTGTGACATGCAGCGAAAGCAGAGGCTGCCAGTCAGCTGTGCCAAAGAGATGGAAATCAGGGAGGGGGGGAGAAAAAGGGAGGAACAAACCAAAAAAGAGGGAAAAAGGAAGGTGAAGTTAATATAATTTCATTGTTGACCCTCTGAAAGCAGCCTTCATGTCCATTAGGCCGATTGAACCGAGTGCATTCAATCTGCTCATGTAAATGTCAGCTTGTGTATCCTGCAGTGGACAAAAATACAAATACATCTGGGGAGAAGTTATTGGGCTGGTTATTAAGCAACGCATTTAATGTCAGCCTCCCATGCACACACACACACACACACACACACACACACACACACACACACACACACACACACACACACACACACACACACACACAGTAGCCTGGGAGGAACTTTGTGTTTTAGTCAGCTAAGTTTCACACGTCGGCGAGAGGTGTCCTTGCTTTCTGCTGGTGTAATTATCACTCCGGGAAAAGTGTTTCATTAGGAAAGCTCTTCTTTCCGACACATTACTCACAGAGGGCTGGACACGGGCGCCCTGGACAACACACACACACGCACGCACACGCACGCACACACACACACGCGCACGCGCACGCACACGCACACAATCCACTTCGTCACCCCTCATTCTTGTCCTCGGCCCGATCTGTGTTTTTTTTTCTTCCTGGGAATTGTTCGTACCTCCTCCTGCTGCTTGTTGTCCATATTTGTTCTCCGACGTTAACTCCCTGCTTTGTAAAAAAAAAACTCGACTTTCAACCGATTGATTCAACGACGATGCTCTTACGTGTCGGGCCTCGCGGTCGGACGCCTAAATGTGCAAATCAACTTTTAACTTTCATCTGAGCTTGAGAGCTCGATTTTCCTTGGTTCTCAAACCATCATTCAAGCCCTCCTCCATAATCTCCCTTTCCTTTCATATACCCAACCCATCATGTCCTCCCTTCCTCCTCCTCCTCCTCCTCCTCCTCCTCCTCCTCCATTCGCTCCCCCCTCTCGCAGGTCTGCAGGTTAATGAGTCGTGAAGTGTGAAAACTTCCTGAGACTCAACCGGGGCTAAATGCTGTTTCCAGACGTGAGCCTACGGACGTCTGGATGTCCGCTTGAGATGAGTTAGAGGGGCAGGAGGGGGAGGTGAAGAGGAGGCCAGAGTGGCACAGAGGGGGTACGATGAAGACGGGGATTCAAAGAAAGATCTGAAAATGGAAGAAAAGAAGAAAGAAGGGAAGAAAAACGGGAAAGAAAAAAAGTCAACATATTATATTTCACACAATGAAACGAGTGCTGATCTCATGGACTTGTCACTATGTCTGCAGGTGACTAATAAAAGGAAGTCTGCACTCAGTGTGATGTTGCTCTCAAGGGTTTTATTTCTTTGGCAATAATTAAAAACGTCATTTTTCCTTCGTCAGATTTAAAGCATTTATACGGAAAAAGATCGTAAAACCTGGAAAAGCTAAACATCGTTTCAACCAAAGTGAAAGGAAGTGAACACGGAGCTGCTCGCATGTGCATGCTGCCTTTACGCTTCCCTGAGAACGTGCAAATAAATAATACAAAATATATAACAATGCTGACATTTTTGAAATGTGATTACGGCCGCGTTGGATTATTACCTCCGAAACAACAAGATGCAGACGAGTCCGGTCTTATTGACAGCCGGGACCAAGACAACCGCTAACTTTCAAACATTTGGGTAATTCCAAACCCACTACTATGAATATTATAGTATAATTACCCACTACTATAAATATTATAGTAGTGGGTAATTTATTGTCTTCACATGCAAAGGGCCTTAGTGTTTTGGCGCATAGCAATTAAAATAGTAGGAGAAAAAAAAATACAATGAAAAAGTCAAGAAACCTAAACATAGAAGAGAAAAATATTAATAAATGTATGAAAAAATAAGAAATATGTATATATTTGTTTTTACTCAGAGCTAATCTGTATGATTTCATGGAACATATCACAATAAATCCAGAGGGGGTCATGAATGTCTGCACCAAACGTCATTGCCATCCATCCAATAGGCCGAGACGTTGCTAAAAATACAATCTACACCATAAAAAGTGAGAGAATCACCAAAGTGTGAAGGATTCATCCTCCAGGAACCTCGAATGTCCGAAATGCAAACAATACAGTGTTGAGACAACGGACATAATCACCCTTGCTGCCTCTAAAGCGACTAAAAATGAAGTAAAAACTTCAAGATCACATCTTAAACCGGAAAAAAAAAATTTAAATAAAAGTTGTCCATGTCCCCGGCGGTTATTTATAAATGTCTTTTTGGAAGAACATTACGACAGATGCAAAAAATGAAGAGTGAAACTCCTGGTTCCGATTCTTACTCTGAACCCTGAATGCATCGCGAGACACCTGCCACATCAGAAGATGGTCATCACCCGCCGCACATCTGCAACAAGCACGCTGGTGGGAATATGTCCACGCGTGCATGTGCGAGTCTATAATCTGGCGTAAATAATGACATCCCCCCCCCCCCCCCCCACCATCTCCTCCGCTGCCAACTCCACTAATTATTTATTCTTGGACGCCGCGAAGGTGTCAAAGCTCACACTTCTGCCTCTTAAAAAAAAAAACAGCGGTCTCCTCGGCCTCGCTGGCAGTGAGGGGGACTCGTGTTTGTGTTTTCGGTCGAGTGTAACTATTAGATTTAATCGTAGACTATCAGTGCTCATCCTGTTTGATTCACGTGCCAATTCTTTACTTATTCCCGGAGACGGCGGTCCTGAATCAATGGTCCTCTGCTGCTTTAGGACGGTTTCATTAGCGGCTAAGACAGGAAGTCTTTTGGAAAACAGCTTTTGGAAAACATTGGTGATGTATTTTATCTCCGTTGTATCGGGGGGAGGGCAGAAACACAGGCAGACCTTTCGTCACCATTGGACACGACTGGTCCTGCTAATTATTTTAGCACATTTAACCCTTAATACGACGGACTTGATGTCCGGTCTCCTCTCAAGACCTTCACAGAACCCCCCTCCGCTACAGGAGGACTTCCTGTCCAGCACTATTGGACTTCACAATAAATCACTTATGAATACATGACGGTGTGTTTACACTTATGAATACATGACGGTGTGTTTACACTTATGAATACATGCCGGTTTGTTTACACTTATGAATACATGACGGTTTGTTTACACTTATGAATACATGACGGTGTGTTTACACTTATGAATACATGCCGGTTTGTTTACACTTATGAATACATGACGGTTTGTTTACACTTATGAATACATGCCGGTTTGTTTACACTTATGAATACATGACGGTGTGTTTACACTTATGAATACATGACGGTTTGTTTACACTTATGAATACATGACGGTGTGTTTACACTTATGAATACATGCCGGTTTGTTTACACTTATGAATACATGACGGTTTGTTTACACTTATGAATACATGCCGGTTTGTTTACACTTATGAATACATGACGGTTTGTTTACACTTATGAATACATGCCGGTTTGTTTACACTTATGAATACATGCCGGTTTGTTTACACTTATGAATACATGCCGGTTTGTTTACACTTATGAATACATGACGGTTTGTTTACACGTATGAATACATGACGGTTTGTTTACACTTATGAATACATGACGGTTTGTTTACACTTATGAATACATGACGGTTTGTTTACACTTATGAATACATGCCAGTTTGTTTACACTTATGAATATGCCGGTTTGTTTACACTTATGAATACATGCCGGTTTGTTTACACTTATGAATACATGACGGTTTGTTTACACTTATGAATACATGCCGGTTTGTTTACACTTATGAATACATGCCGGTTTGTTTACACTTATGAATACATGCCGGTTTGTTTACACTTATGAATACATGACGGTTTGTTTACACTTATGAATACATGCCGGTTTGTTTACACTTATGAATACATGCCGGTTTGTTTACACTTATGAATACATGACGGTTTGTTTACACTTATGAATACATGACGGTTTGTTTACACTTATGAATACATGACGGTTTGTTTACACTTATGAATACATGACGGTTTGTTTACACTTATGAATACATGCCAGTTTGTTTACACTTATGAATATGCCGGTTTGTTTACACTTATGAATACATGCCGGTTTGTTTACACTTATGAATACATGACGGTTTGTTTACACTTATGAATACATGCCGGTTTGTTTACACTTATGAATACATGCCGGTTTGTTTACACTTATGAATACATGCCGGTTTGTTTACACTTATGAATACATGCCGGTTTGTTTACACTTATGAATACATGCCGGTTTGTTTACACTTATGAATACATGACGGTTTGTTTACACTTATGAATACATGCCGGTTTGTTTACACTTATGAATACATGACGGTTTGTTTACACTTATGAATACATGACGGTTTGTTTACACTTATGAATACATGCCGGTTTGTTTACACTTATGAATACATGACGGTTTGTTTACACTTATGAATACATGACGGTTTGTTTACACTTATGAATACATGACGGTTTGTTTACACTTATGAATACATGACGGTTTGTTTACACTTATGAATACATGCGTTCGCATGTGGGCGTGATTTAAGAGACTCTCACGCTGGTCGCAGTGTGATTGAGCGCTGAGGGGCTATCGGGGAAATAAGTTGAGAACAGGACAGAATCAATACCGTTTACCCAATAGCGAGTGTGTGTGTGTGTGTGTGTGTGTGTGTGTTTACCTGAAGTGTGACTGCATTTAACGTGTCAAGTTGAGGAAAAACAACCAATTGCCTCTTAGCACACACTTTATTGACCAGTTGAACACACACACACACACACACACACACACACACACACACACACACACACACACACACACACACACACACACACACACACACACACACAGCAGGCCTATTGACTGGTTGATGGGAGAAACAGGTTTCAGGCAGTTAGAGTTGTGTACTTTGCTCCTTTTCACTGCAGTTAGCAAACTTTCCCTAAAGTGTGACTCATAATAATAATAATAATAAGTAATAATTACATCAATGGAGGAAAGAACAGTTGTTGTATCGTCGTCATGATCACAACTGCAACATGTCAGAGCATCTACATGGTTTATAACTCTTAGCTTCTATCTTTATCTTTAACCTGTTTTCACAGAATCTGTTCCACATCCAGGGTCTTTGTTTCTGCTTCTGTCTGAATGATGACATGATAATTATGCAGCGGGGGCGGGGCTAAGCGAAGGGTCAATTAAAGTGGTTGTTTTTGACATGTATTGCAGTATATTAGCGTTCAGTTGTTACTGCTTTCGACACGTTCATTTGCTTTAATTTGCCCTCAAAACCTTTTTACTGCACAACGTAAAGCTGGTACACAGTTCATGAAGAGAACGATATACTCGGGTATTAACTCGTGTTTCATCAGGAACAGGACATGTATCGGGAGACAAAAGGTTAAGTTGTATAATGAGCAAATGAGAAGTAAATAAAGAACATAACCTTTTTCCATAAAGAGCACTGTATGACATTTAACCTAGAACATGTTAAACAAATAATAAAATGTAAAAACAATAGTCACACCATCACTACGTCTGGTATATTTCACCCGATATAAAGTACCTGACAAAATATACTTCTCATTAAAATATATTAAAATACAACAACACAAGGCAAATTGAAGAACTCTTCTTTTATTTTACCCTATAGAACTTCTCATAAAACTAAAAACAGGTATCATGGGGGGACCCTGAAAAAAGGCTCAAAATTGGGTTAAAAATTAGGGAATCGTCAATAAAACCTGATTAAAAAGATAAATAATGGAGCTATGAACTTGTTCTCTGGTCCACATGTTCCTGGGACATGTGATCCTTGTCCTGTGAAGGAAAAGTCTCCTTCAATGGGAAAACCATCCGGAATGTTTTCACCCTCTATCACTAACGTAACACGTGAAGGTTGAAACAACCAGGGATTGGAGCAGAGAGACACGCCTACCTTCAATATAGACACGCCCACCTTCAACAAAGACACACCCGTCTTCAATCAAGACACGCCCACCTTCAATAAAGACACACCCGCCTTCAATAGAGACACGCCCACCTTCAACAAAGACACGCCCGTCTTCAATCAAGACATGCCCACCTTCAACAAAGACACGCCCACCTTCAATAAATACACGCCCGCCTTCAATAAAGACACGCCCACCTTCAACAAAGACACGCCCACCTGCGATAAAGACACGCCCACCTTCAATAACGTCAGTGAGCAGGATGAAGCTACACAAGGACCCACACAGCTCAGACAAAAGCAACACAATGAAAATAACGTGACCACAAGCTCTCGGGTGAAAATCATCCGACGTCAGTGTTCTAGGGTTAAGTCACAAACTGGACATAAAGAAGTTTCCTCACATCCAGTTGTTTATTCAGGGTCGTAACAGCTGAGACCCTTTAGCTAACAAAATAAAGAATGCTTGTACTTCTTTATCTCCGATCCTTCTGTTTCCTTCTTTCATTCGGTGCCGAGTCAACAACAGAACCTTCCCGTTAACAGTCGAGTCCGTCCATCTCCGATCGAGCTGAGCAGCCGAAGGTCAAAAGGTCAACAAGCTCGTCGGCTGAGAAAAAGTTTGCCGACAACTTGGCGACACCTTTTAGCCATCACTGAGCCGCCGGCAGCCGGCTGCGGTCGCATTTCATGCCCAGTCAAAGCCAGACGGCTTTATTTCCTCTAATTAGAGAGACATAATAAATATGGAAGAAGTCCTCCGGTGAGCGAGGCCATCCCGGTGAAAAGCCTCTCTCGCCGCCCGACGGCCGGTCCGAACAGAGCGGCCCGTCCACCGGGTCGCCGGCGTGGCGCTCGTGGGTTCGAGGACACAAACTTGTCAAAAGGGGGTCCGCGATCATATACCGAACCATTTGGGGCGCTTGACATGAAGCGGTCCGGGAGCTCTTCACGTGGAGTGCTGCGAGTGGTACACAATCACTCCTCCTCCTCCTCCTCCTCTTTCATTTTCATCTCTCCATCTGACAGCGCGTTCAAGTAGCTTTATATTACTCAACGCTGTTCACTGCTCAGTTAGACGCACACACACACACACACACACACACACACACACACAGGAGGCAGACAGAGAGGCAGCTACATACAAATACAAGCGCTTACTGCTGTAATCCTATCAGACGGCCTTTGAGAGGTCACCGTGAGCTGTGTGAACATGAAGCGTGGAGCTGCTCTACACACTGATTTCCTCTCACACAGTCGAAGGCGTTCGCTGTCAGAAAACATTCAGGAACCGGTTGTTTTATTCATAGATACACTGGGAAGCCTTTATTTTCATTAGTTTGGGTTTAGATGAGAGGACCGAATGTGTTTTTTGCTTCTTTGTTACGCTCGTTATCTTATATTTAATTGAAGAGCTTCTTATTTTAGAAAAATACAGAACTTTGTAACTTAAAGAAAAACATTTTTTATGTTTCTTCCTCTTCCGTAAATGAGCCGGGTGGTAACAGACACGGATGACTGGAAGAATCTAAAAAAATCACTATAAAAAAATGTGCACATTATGTGTACTTTGTATTTGAATGACCATCAAGTCTCCTAGAAATTAACTACATTATTTTCACAATTTCATCGTGGTGACAAATGTAATCGCTCCCTGAATAAAATGCTACATTTACATCGTCTGGGGTTCAAATTAAACAACAAAAGCACTTTTATTAACGTAAAGGTTTATCAAAACAGAGATTTTCTGAAAAGCGAAGCCGATAATGAAGAACCCTGAACTTCTTTCTAACGGCCAGCAGGGGGCGACTCCTCTGGTCGCAAAAATACAAAAATAAGTCTGGTTGTATAGAAGTCTATAGAAATGACTCTACTTCTCTCTTGATTTATTCCCTCAAACAGACCATGAAGCCGGTTATGCTTTAGGGCGGGGCTACCTTGTGATTGACACGTCACTGCCGCTAACAGCGCCAAATACGGCGTCTCTAAAAAAGGCACCACTCCTCCGCAGTCTGAATATGAGTCACATCCATTCACTGGTTGCAAAAACAACAGCAAAAAAAGATGGCGACGATCAAAATGCCGAACTGGAGGCTTCGAAACCCGACGCTCACAAACCAGCTGCAAGCCGCTTGATTGGTTGTCGCCATGTTGAGAGCTGTGTGGAGACAACCGCTCCGTCATGGACTCTGAATTCTGGAAGGAGCTCATTTAATAATAATATTAGAATTAAAAAAAACAATATAAAGTAGTAATTCATATACATAAACACAGAGAGAGAGTATATCCAGTAAATATCAATGTAGTATGAGTAGTTTAAATTGTTTTTTCACGTACACACCACTGAAATGATCTTTATGGAGTTTTGAGATTAAGAGGTAATAATTAATACACACAACTGTGTTGGTATTGAACCATTTCCTCGACAGATAATTCCGTTATAAAAAAGCGAGTAGTCTCCTCCCTCCACTCCGTCTTTTCTTGTCTCCGCTCGGCTCCTCGTGTTCCAGCGGGAGCGCTTGGTTCAGTTTGTGTTTTATAAACATTTGAGAATGCCCACGGCTCCCATGTGTGGGCGGGTCCCCGCGCCCTCACCGTGACTCTGTCGACATCTCTATATCAACAACACACACACGCACACACACACACGCACACACACACGCACACACACACGCACACACACACGCACACACACACACACACACACCAGGATGCATGCCTGTCAGCCCCATCGGAAACTGCATGCTAGCATAAACACGTCGTTGTCACACACACACACACACACACATGCACTCACTTGCACACACACACACACACACACACACACACACACACACACACACACACACACACACACACACACACACACACACACACACACTTGCACACACACACACACACACACACACACACACTTGCACACACACACACACACACACACACAGGCTAACCTGTCAGCCGTCAGGAGGAAAGAAGCCAACAGAGAGTTATTACCCCGTTATTCTCTCTTACACACAAGCTGTATTTCTGTATTTAGGTTTTTATCTTTCTCACCTTTTTCTCATATTTCTTTCTCACAAGGGCTTTCTCTCTCTCTCTCTCTCTCTCTCTCTCTCTCTCTCCCTCTCTCCTTCCCTCCCTCCCTCCTCAACAATCTCTCTCTCTCCTTTTTTTCCGTTTTTTTTCTTCTTCCTCAGTCTTTCCCCCCCTCAAGGTGTCTAAGCTGTGAGACATTTAATCGCCGCGGTAACGGTTTCATATCTGGAACAGAAATCAAATAACGCCAGATGATTTACTCCCCCTAGCAACCGGGGAGCACAGCCCTAGCAACCGACCCAGCCAGCAGGCCAGACCTAATCAGGTTGAAAATATTTCAATTATTGTGTTGATTCGAGGTGTGTGTGTGCGTGTGTGTACGTGTGCATGTGTGTGTGTGTGTGTGTGTGTGTGCGAGAGTAAAGATCGGCCTGCTGCATTTGAGTGACTACAGGGCGAAGGGCGACTGAGGCTCAGTGGTCAGCAAGTCAGTCTTTTGATCAGAGGATCGGTGGTTCAAACCCCGGCTCAGCCAGTCCATGTCGTTGTGTCCTTGAGCAAGACACTTAACCCTAATTGCTCACCGTTGCTTTGTCTACGGTCTACTGTATAGCATGTAAGTCGCTTTGGATAAAAGCCTCAGCTAAATGAAATGTAATGTAATGTCAGCTTATTGATCCGAATACCGGAGGAGGAGGAGGAGCTGAGAGAGAGCGTCATGCAAGTGATGGAGCTGCTGTTGTGATGGAGACATTAGGAGGATACAACAACACATGGTCATTCTGGCTCGGGCCGCGTAACAGTTGGCATGCTCTGTGTGTGTGTGTGCGTGTGCGTATATGTGTGTGTGTGTGTGTGTGCGTGTGCGTATATGTGTGTGTGTGCGCGAAAGAAAGAGAACGACAGAGTTGGCAAGGCAGAAGTGGCGGAGGATCGCCAAAGAGAGACAGGATCCAAACTCCAGGGCGCCAAAGGCCCAAACGGAGCTTTACGCCTCACTCCGTCAGACACAGTCGCACAACGCTTGTGTGGAGCTTTAGAGAAAGTGTAAGCTTATGGCTGTGTGTGTGTGTAGTTTCTGTGTGTGGAGGAGGGTAGACGGCTGCAGAGGGGCGGGGGGCTTTATTGAAGGTCTGCCCAGCCAATCGATACATGTGTGTGTGTGTGAGAGAGAGAGAGAGAGTGTGTGTGTGTGTCTATACTTAGACTATTTACACTATTGCTAGTTTATTAGGCGCATCGATGGCTGGCGCTACACTACAGTCAGAGTAATGAAGTCATATTTATTATTTTTGTTGAGGGGATTCAACAGCAGCACCAGCGACATCCTCCTATGGACAAAATAACAGAAACACCTGTCCTGTCAGTCAAACTGGCCGCACTGAAAGCGTATGTCTAACTTTAATGCCAAAATTATTACGTTTATTAATGCATCAGTCAAAACTATAGTTTGGGTAATCAATGAATTGCATCATTAACAAGCAAACATTACGTTTCTTTCATCTAAAATGTGAGGATTTGCTTTTTCACTGTTATATAATCATATTCAATTTAATAGCTGTGGGTTTTTCCTTGTTAGTCGGACAAAAAAACAACATTTAAAGACGTTGCTGTGGGTTTTAGGAAAGACAAGTGTTTTAATCACTTATTTATGATGTTTTACACACACAAACGAATACCAAAAACTTAATTATGAAAGTATTCGTTGGCTACAGTCGCGACGCAAACTATTATTTTCTTTTGCAGATTTTTTTTTCTTCTTCTTCTCCGACTGCACTCTTTAATTTTCCATTTCTTTCTTCTTTAATTCTATAATAATGAGAAAAATAAAGAGTGCAGAGGAACAATGCAAAAAGAAGTGGAGAGATGGGGGGGGGGAGGAGAGAGGGATGAAACGTGCTCTCTAATCTAATCTGCTTTTTCAACCTCTAATTCTCTGATGGTAATTATGGCTGACAATTGGCCTTTGGGGACGAGACGAGTCTCCTTCATTGGCGTTTTGCTGTTTGGGTGGAGGCAGAGGGGCGAGGGTGGCGGAGCAGACACCAACCACGAGACACGGGAAAAAAGAGGGGAAAGCTTGACAGAAGGAGAGAAAGAAGGCTGTGTGAATGACAGACAGAAATGGATGTAAAAATGGGTATTTGAGAGATTATGAATTTACATATCTTAATAGAGAAATGCATGCTACGGCTCTCCACCAAGCTGCACAGCTCATCTCCAGAATTACAAAATGTATGTGGCGTGATTGTGTGTGTGCGTTGTGTGTGTGTGTGTGTGTTTGAGAGACATTTTGGGCGGTTCGTGTGAATCATAACAGACCTGTATTTTAAGGGTCGCTCTCCTCTCAAGTTGTTATCTGTGATCAAAATGGTTTGAGTGATTTTGTACTAAATGTCACGTTTTAAAAACCCCTTTTCAAGAGCTTTTCTCTCCAAAACCCACGGAGGCCTCGGTGGAGGTGGGAGACCAATTCAGCGGCGGCTTGTTTTCACCAAACTGAAGAGTTTTGTCCCGAAATATTACCAATTAACATTTAAAAAAAAAAATCAAAATGCTTTCCAAGAGAATCGTAGGGTACCTGCTTCCAGACCTCTCGATCGCCCACGTCTCAAACTGTCATTTCAAAAGGTTTGGTGGCTGTTTACCTGGTTAGAGAAAAAAATTATAATTTGGTGACGTCAAAGTCAAAGAAGTCCTCACCACACACATCTACACATATCTTTTTTTTCTCAGGAATTCAAAGTAGGTGTTAGAGGAACTGTCTCCCCAAACAAGCTGTAATCAGGGCCTTAAAGGGCCAACTATAGGTGGGGATGTACTTTGTCATCTCCCTTTCCAGATTTGGCAAAATAGCCGCACAAAAAAGGCCACAACCATGGATGAGCCGACTCCTCGACAACCCAACATTCACACAACGTGAGACCGAATCATGGAGTGAAGCTAACTAGCGATTCAGTCTGACATATTTAAAACATAAACAGCTAAATATTTGCTCTAAATCACTGCTTATAACTAATTATACTGGAATTAACCAGAATGGAGCGTATTTTATGTCAGGGTTTTCTATGAGAGGGTGATTTATTATGGAGTAATAAAGGCCATAAAAGCCTAGCTCAGTCTAGCCCAATTAACCCAAACAATGTTCTTTCCCTAAAATGACTTCCTCCGTGTGCTAAATGGGTGGTGAGTAGCTCGATAGTCGTTTAAACCGGTTTCAACCTGCTCACGTTACCACAGTACATATATAGTCCAATGCCGGTTCCTGGTAAGAAGACAGTGGACACGTAGGAAGCTAACTAACAAGCTAATTGTTCCCAGGTTTCTCATCAATGGTATCAGGGCTATCTTCACAGCTTTAATGGCAAAAGAATGAAGGGAGATGGATGTTTCAAATGTCGTTTTCTAATGGTTTGAATCCCTTCAGCCACTGTGGAGATATCAACGTTAAGAGTCAAGAACATTGTCTGTCTGCACAATTGAGGGCGTACGTTTCGAGGAGTGTTTATCGGTAAGCTGTAAGTGGGTGTTTTCTACATGTTGACCCAAGGAAACGTTGAACATTTGCCCTCGGGAAGAGGAAGCACGGCTCACAACATAAACCCCTGTGAAAAGCCTCCTTAATGTGTCACTTTAAGAGGATATTAAGCTGGGGAACACTGGACCCTGGGAACAAAGATACGCTCCCTTAGAGAGCTAAGAAATTAAGCTAGCGGAAGGACAACACACTAGTAAGTTGAGCTAATCGAACACAAGTTTATATTTTATTCCTTGCGTGTTATTTTTCCTTTAGGACATCTCAATGTGAAGTATCTAACAAGCAAATCTTGGTAGGAACACTGCCAGCCTCTATGCTAAATCCTAAAAGCTAGCTAACGCGGCCTGACATGATATATGCAAAACAACAACCATGTTGACAGGAAATGAAAAAGCAGACTTCAGAAGCTCTTTCACACCAGGTTTCATCAGGAAGAGGTCGAATCCCACCGACACAATAAACAGTTTCCACCAACAACACTGAATCCTCGACGCGTGCATTCACAAAACTTCCGGTCACCACAAGTATTGATCGGCTTGAAGGCAAAATGTAATATTTCTATTTCACCCACAAACATCGACTGTAACTCAAAGTCAGATACTAAATACATTGTGACAAAAATGTCTATTTACTCAGAATATTAGTCCAGCATTCTTTGCTTGGCAAAACATATTAATATTAACAAGATCCGTGCACATTGTGATTCATATTATTTCACAGGTGCACTTCTTATTCAAAGTGGCAAAGAGCGCAATCAGTGGCGAAAGAAGAAAGAAAAGCGAGTCCAAGAGGTCCAGAAGAAAGAGACGAAAGGGCCACGGAGAGGCAGCGAATGTCAGGAGGTTTTCATCGGATAATGGAGAGGTCAAAGCGGAGAATAAAGTGTGGATGAGAGGGCAGAAAAGACTCTGCCAATCAGTGCCATAATCACACTTTTCCAATTTCCTCTTTACGTCACAAAGACTACCACCCAGCTATAGGTAAGACTGGCTCGGCATTAAGTGTGTGTGTGTGTGTGTGTCAGTTGGAAGGGCAGCTAGGCGTAAAATTGAGTCCAGATTCATTAGGTTCTGTGAGCTGAGCTGCAGTTGGTTTAAGTGATACATTTCCTCTGGAAGTGGAGGTGTGTGGGTGGATGTGTGTTGTGGTGGGGGGGTCAGTCGTACGTTACGGGTCTCTCCCTCTGTCTCACACCTGTGCATGCACACACACACACACACACACACGAGCATCAGACAATTTAAAGGCCTTTATTCTATTTTCTCCCTCCTCTGTTTCGCTGGTGACACTGTAAATCTGAGCCAATTTCCTCCTCTAATCATCATTAAAAAGCGCAAATTACTCCACTCCCCATTAAACACTCCCGCTTGCCTGCTGCTATTACTTGCTCTGCAGCCGTTTGCAGACGCTCCGCAGCCGGCCAGCCTTTCCGCGCGGCTTTATTTCTGCGCGCAGACGCCGGCGTGCGGCGTCTTAACAGGAAACCGCCACGCTGTGCTTTGTTTCACCGAACAGCAGGGCCGAACATTTCAATCTCTCGTGCCTCGGAGTATTTTATTTTATTTTTTGAACGATGCATCTTTTAATGCAAAATAGTCCCCGGCCGCAGATGTAGGCCTCACCTGAGAGGGTGATAAACACACGTGCATCCGAGTAGCTAATCACGGTACCTAGCGTACAGCGTGGAGTCCAAGTTTAAAGCGCCGCTGAGATTTGGGGTTTATGAGTAATGGGAAAAGGCCTTTCGACTCATAAAGACTTAAAGGACGTGCAGTGCAGTCTGTGTTGCCCAAATGTTAAATATCCCCAAACTAACAGTCCTAACAGTGCATTTAAGGATGTTTCTTCCCAGTTCGAGAAGCAATTGACAAAATGCATTGTGGGTGTGATTAAGAATGGTCGACGCCATCTTCCTGCATTGCTAGGGAACCCCATTCATGAAACAATAGTGATAAGCATGAATGGTGCAGCTGTACAAGTTGTAGTACGGCGACCTACAGAGGCCACAACTCTTATATCAGAGTGAACAACGTTGAGTTAACTCAGCTTCAGTTACCACTGAAAAGGATGTCGACAGGATGGATACATCACTCGCTACCGATTGGTTAGGGCCGGCGTGTCACTAACAGAAAAATATACGAAAGTCTGGGCCACTCAGAGGTGAGGTATCGCAAAATTAATCAAATGAGGTCAACTGTGGGGCGACTGTGGCTCAGTGGTTAGCAAGTCAGTCTTTCAATCAGAGGGTCAGTGGTTCAAACCCCGGCTCAGCCAGTCGTTGTGTCCTTGAGCAAGACACTTAACCCTCATTGCTCACCGTTGCTGTGTCTACGGTCTACTGTATATCATGTAAGTCGCTTTGGATAAAAGCGTCAGCCAAATGAAATGTAATGTAATGTAATTATGCTTATGTATTGTATGTATGTATGTATGTATGTATGTATGTATGTATGTATGTATGTATGTATGTATGTATGTATGTATGTATGTATGTATGTATGTAAATACTATGAGAATGCTCCATTGCAAGTATAAGTCACATATTAAAACATTACTTAAGTAAAAGAGAATACGTCTTGGCAACAAAATGTATTTAGGGTATCAAAAATAAAAGTGGGCCAAGTCATTATGCAGAATGGTCCCTGTCAATGTTGCTATGATTATTATTAATGATGAATAACATTTGAATCTAAAAGTAACTGTAGCGTTGGAATCAAAATGTAAAAAGTTGAATATTTCCATCTGAAAAGTATTATAGTGTAGGGAATGTTGAAATGTACCCATTGGTTTTGGCACGAGGAGCAAGATTTGGGCGTTATAGGAATATCCAAGAAGACGGCTGACCAGTTATGCAGATAACATCGCTCCTTAATTAAGAATTTATTTGGCATACGCGTTTCCATATTCCATTTGGCAAAATCCAGCTTATGCGCTTGTAGACACTTTTTGTTTTTGTTTTATCAAATTTTGCCGTTCCAACACTGATTTTCTAACGCAATACTTCTACGAGTGCAAGTGAAACGATCCCGTCATGTATGGTAGTACCTTTTGGTATTTTAGCTAACGACACTGAGCATCCGTGCTCCTCTGGCAGCATGCTCACATGAAGTATATGAATTAGGTGTCTGACCTCACCGTATAAGAACTGAAAGACGTCACCGCTCTGCAAATTATTTCTTCAACTTCAGGAAGTGTCAGTATCTGACTGACATCATTTTAGGGCCGGCCTGCGGCGGAGGATGATGGGATTTTGTTATTGAATATCGTACGTGTGACGGTCTCATTTTTGCCCCCGGCGCAGCAATATTCTCACCCACAAAAAATTCATTTCAGACTGCGGTTTGCCAGTATTTTATTGCCGAACCCAGGCTGAAATATTAACGCCCGCAAAAGGTTGGACTCTTTCTCGACCATCGATGAAGAATTTGGCCCAGTGCATCCTCTCTGTTTTACACCGTTGTCCTGATGAGCCGATGCTTCGGCGTGTCGCTGCTGATCGCTTCTTCACGCCCCGGTGACGCCGGGAGTCTTGATTCTTGTCAATAAGTCTCTCGCTGCAGAGCTAAAGAAATAACTTCATGCACATTTCTTTATGCCTTTTAGCTTAAACACCGAGCAACTACAAAGAAAAAGGTATGAATGGATTTGCCAGTCACGCTTCTTTTCAAGCAGGTTTCAGTACAAACCTTCAAAACAGATGGAGATTCGACGCAGACTGAATGCGGAGGTGGTACCTCTCCCACTCCCCAACACATTAACCCCTTAAGGGAGAGTCGTAAAGAAGCAACTAACTAATGGAGGGAATCCTGGTGAGCGGAGCGCAGCTGTCCCGTCGTTAGACCCCGTGTTTGTTTTCACAGTTTGTTTGTTTGTTTTAAACCGCCGTGTTTTTGCACCTGCGGGGGGCAGACGCCCAGGGTCGTGGGAAAAAGGGCTCAGGGAGAGGATGCGGTCACGTTAAGGGACTCCCATGGGAACCGAGACCCTGCTCCCCGACCCCCATCGCACGGGCTGACGTTTAGCAGGTGTAACGTTAGCCGAGCGCTGCATTGGAGCAGTTATCCACTACTCCTAATAAATAGAAACTGATAGATACTGGTGACTGTGGGTCAGTTAGCAGGTCTGTCTTTCAATCAGAGGGTCGGTGGTTCGATCCCCGGCTCAGCCAGTCGATGTGTCCTTGAGCAAGACACTTAACCCTAATTGCTCACTGTTGCTGTGTCTACTGTATAGCATGTAAGTCGCTTCAAGTCTTCTTCAATACAACATGGTTTTGGTCAATTATGGTCTAGTTTAAAATAAAATAAACCATAAAGAGAAATAGGCTTTAGGGCGTGACTTACTGTGATTGACAGGTCGCTGTCGCTCTAAGTCACTCCTCCGCATTCCAAATATGGTCACTTCCCTTCATCGGTTGCAAATACCAACAACATGGCGACGGCAAAACTGCAGTCCAGAAACCAACGGGTGACGTCACGATGACTTCTATGTTCTGGACTAACGAATCAATGAATTCCCTGAATCAAACTAACGTTAACGCTGCAAAACGTGCGGGTCATTTGGTGAAGAGCGCATTACGACTTTTCGGGGACTTGAGACCTACTTGCCTCGGCCCCGCCTCCGCTGCTTTGTCTCACCTAAACACAGCGTGAGGAACAAAAAGAAACGCTGCAGGTGGACTGAGGGCCGGCGAGCTTGCAGGGCGACCGGAACGCAGCACACCGCCACCTTCCGTCTGCCGTGGGGCACCCTGGGGCGCCGTGGGGCACAGTGGGTGTTGTGGGGCGTAGTGGGGGTCCCTCGAGAGTCTCCGGTTAGGAAACAGCAAAGTGTGTGTTTGTGCATGTTTGTGCAACACAAGTAGAAGATTAAGAATTTCTAATCTCCTTTGGGTTGGTGGCGAGGCCCAGTGTGTGTGTGTGTGTGTGTGTGTGTGTGTGTGTGCTCTCAGTGCAATGATAACAGCTAGCACTAGATAAGCTGGTCCCTCTGGTATGTCTAGATGGGCTGTGTTAAAACACTGTTGTGGCTCACTTCAGAGTGTGTGTGAGCGTGTGAGTGAGCGTGTGTGTGTTTGTATGTGTGTGTGTACCACAGCAAACAGTCGTCACAACAGTTAGAGTTCAACATCTGAAGCTCATAACCTCGGGCTGATGATGTCACAGAGAAGCAACATGACACACACAACAATACCAGAAGGGAGATGAATTACTTTGTGTGTGTGTGTGTGTGTGTGTGTGCACGTGTGTGTGTGTGTGTGTGTGTGCATGTGTGTGTGTGTGTGTCCCACCATCTCATCCTTCTTGTCCCCTCCCTCTCCGTCCTGTAATCACTCCCCTCTGAATCCTCTGCGTATAATTCAGCAGCGACTCTGCGTCCGCCTCCTCTCGGGGAGACACGATGAGATATGACATTTCATTTGAGTCGCTCGCTCTGAGAAATAAATAAATATTTCATTAGCGGGGGCCGAGGAGGGAAGGCGGAGTAAAGATGCGAGCGCACGTGCACGCACACACATAAACATGCACGCACACATAAACATGCACGCACACATAAACATGCACACACACATAAACATGCACACATACATAAACATGCACACACACATAAACAAGCCCGCACTGGAGGCGGAGAGCAATATAAGTGCATTTATACATTCATGCTCACATACAGGCCTCAGTCATTACACACACACACACACATACTTGTCTTCCTCCTTTGTGGGGCCTTTTTTTACCCAAATGTGGGGCCACACACACACACACACACACACACACACACGTGGGTTTTGGTACATGGAGGACCAGAGCAAACATACTTATGGAGGAAGTGATAATGCAATCTCATGCCTAGAAACAGACCAGATAGATAAGTAATGCCGATAATGGATCTCGCTCTGTAACTCCTATCATCCCGCCTCTCTCGTTAGGCCACTTTATCATCCCTCCCTCCCTCCCCTCCCTCTCTCTCTCAATCTCTCAGGTCTTACCTAGAGACCCCCGGCTTTATTGTCTTAATTAAAACAGAGCCTGTTTAATTATTTTAATCCACACTACTGCACAACAGGGACTCCTGAGGAGAGGGAGTGCGGTGGGAGGAGGACAGGAGGCGGGAAGGCTGATGGGGAAAGGGGGAGGGGGGAGGGTTAGCCCTGACATTTCAAATTAAGCTCTTCAAGTTCAAAAGCAAGAGTTCTTATCACTTTTCCTCTCACTCATTTTCCCATTTCTGCCCTCCTCTCTCCCTCCGCGAGTCCGGCCTCCTTCTCACTGATCTCCTCACTTCTCCACCACCGCTCTTCCTCCTCCTCCTCCTCCTCCTCTTCCCCATTCCCTTCCTCGCCCCCCCCCCCTACTCATTTCTTTCTTCCTTCCTCCTGCCTCTCCTCCTCCTCCTCACTACCTTTGAGAGATTAGCAGTTTGGAGAACAGCCCTGTTGAGAGCCTTTTTCAAGTCCGGGACATCAAAAGAATCGGTGATTATTACAATACCACGTGGAGTCGTGTGTGCGTTTCTCTTATCTTAACACACGCGCGTGCAGATACCTTCACATAAACCACAACGCACACTCGAGTCACGCAATCACGCCAAGCTCGTTTTGAGAGGTTTCTTTGAGTGTGTTTGTGTGTCTAGTTTGTGAGAACAATGCTGCTTGAGCCCGGGGGTCGGACCGCACTGAGGACACGCCCACATTAATGCAGAAGGTTTTTTTAGGGGTTGTTTTCTCTAGATTTTGGCCTTCAGACTGGTCAAAACAGTCATTTTCTGCCACCAAGAAATTGTTAGTATCGCAAGCTGTTGTCAGATGTAACCGTTTTATACCCACCAGTCCAGTTTGGCCTCATGGCCCTCCAAATGTGGCCTTGAGGCCCCACAAGGCCCCATCATGAGCACCGTGAGATGGAGGTTTGTGTTAATAAGTGTTTCATGTGTAAGATAAGTAAGCTCATTAAGTATCTTGCATGTTAGTTAAGTACATAAGCTATGAGGTGGAATACTGTAGGTTAGGGTTGACCTGGTTTCACACGTTCGATCCCGTGTTTGTTTGGCCAAACGGAGTCGGTAAAGCTCGGTGCGCTTCACACTGACGCACGAACGCAGACACACAAACAAGTGTCGCCCTGCAAAGCGGAGTTTGTCAGTCTCCATCAGGGGAAGTGGGCGTCGGCCTGGAGAGCGAGGGGAGGGGCTGAAAGGAGGGGGGGGGGGGGGGCAGCAAAGAGGATCCATTACATAATTTGTGCTCCCTCTTCTGTCTTCCTTCCCATTCGCCGGCCGATTAGTGTGACCTTGATGCAGCCGCAGCTCAGCCGGC
The DNA here is from genome assembly GCA_023566465.1 of Cottus gobio. Taxonomy (NCBI): domain Eukaryota; kingdom Metazoa; phylum Chordata; class Actinopteri; order Perciformes; family Cottidae; genus Cottus; species Cottus gobio. The sequence goes on along the minus strand of CM042219.1, from coordinate 25,189,961 downwards.
TCCTGTTGAACTCTGGGTAATGAAGCCAGCGTTTACAAATAGAGAAATAAACACCTGGCTCCCAGGGAATGGTAATATGCCCCCCCTCTCCTCCCCCCCTCTGTATCTTCATCTCTGCTCCATGCCCATTCACATTTCCCCTGTCCTCCTCCCTTTGTCGCCCTCCATCTCGCTCACTCACTTACTTTTTTCTTCCCTCCCTCCCTCTCCTCCCCCTCTCCTCTATCTGTTTCAGCGGGGCGTCTAAACTCCCCATATTTCCAGTTTACCGTCTGATTAAGGAGTGAGTTGAGCGTTTCTCTTCCCTCTGTCTTCCTCCTCCGTTCCATCCCTCATTCATGTGCTGCCACGGTAACTAGCCTATTATCTGACAGTTCCACTCCACTGACCTGCCCAATAACAGCTTTCACATCCCTATAAATGCCCGGGAGAGGAGAGAGAGAGCGAGAGAGCGAGAGAGCGAGAGAGAGAAGAAAAAGAAAGTGTGTGTGTGTGTGTGTGTGACTGGACGTTGTGCACGAGCATCAACGTATAAACCCTGGAGATTGCCCCGCGTTATAAACATTTACGCCGGGCTAACAGATCATCTCCGAGAGCCGGGATTGGTCTGACTCCGCCCCCCTCCCCCCTCCACCCACCACCGCCGCCGCCGTCCCCCCCGGCGAATTGAAAGCCCAAGATTAGCGAGATGATAGCTTTTCAGATTGGCGAGGAAACACAGAAATGAGTTTCACCGGGTGAGTTTACGGAGGTTAGATTGGAGCAGTTAAACGGAGGATAAATTGATGGTTCTCTCATTGTCTCTCCGCCGGTATGGCGGCTAAATCTATTAGCCGCCAACGACCTGTTTTCGGCTGCGATAGGAAGGGAGAGGCGGCGGGTGAGGAGGGTGAGGAGGGGAGGAAGGGGAGGTTTGAGTAAAGGAAACATGAGGAGACACGAGGAAGGCGACAAGAGGCCTCCGATATGAAAACAAACTATTACAGAACACTTAAATCAAGCTATACGACCTTTATGCATCATCATCACTAACTCATGACGGGCCGGTGGGCGGGTACGCGCTCGCCATCGTACGCCGACGTTTGTTCATGAGCACTAAACACAACGTCATGAAGATGCATCATCTTAAAACCACGAATGTCTGTTCAAACCTCCGTGACGGCCTTTTTTTTAAAATTCCGGCAGCTAAACACAGTTTTTTTTAAATGCTGTTGTTGTTTTTAGTTGAACTGAATGTTTTAATGAGGATACTTTTTTCCTTACATTTTTTTGGTAGTTTGCTTGTTTTTTTCATTTATTTTTGGCATGTTGTAATCGAGTAGTAGTTTATTTTTATTTTTTGGTTGTAGTTTCCTCGTTGTCGTTTTTTTGTTGATTTTCTTGCGTTGCAGCGTTATTGCATTTTTGATTTTAGATTGTGATGTTCTGTTTTCGTACCGATCCCACGAAGAGCCGTTTCTATCTTGGTGCTAACTAATGAGAATTGCAGGTAAATAAATATATAAATAAAAAGGATGACCAAAACATGCCACTCTCCGGAAATACAACTGCGGCACATACTTGTGCTCATTGGCGTGAAACATTCAATTTAGTAAAGGTTCCGGCAAAAATACACATTTCATAAATCTACGGCTGCACACCAAAGGAGATGCCCTTTTCACTACGACACACACACACATACACGCACACACACGCACACACACTGTGCACCCAGAGACACACAACTAATCCTTCTTGGAGAATTAACTGCATCACAAGTTCTGGTCGCATTAGAAAGTTGATAAATTACATTTGATAAAAGTCTCTTCAATAGACTGGGTCAGCGCAGTGTGTCTTTGAGTGTGAGTGTGTGTGTGTGTGTGTGTGTGTGTGTGTGTGTGTGTGTGTGTGTGTGTGTGTGTGTGTGTGTGTGTGTGTGTGTGTGTGTGTGTGTGTAGCGCATCAAAGTCGTAGAGTTTGAAGGGAAACACTTTGGAGGAGGAATTTAATGAGTCCATTTAGTGATGATTAAATAGAATGACAGTCAAATGAGGAGGACTCCGTTTTAATAAGCGCTATCGTGCTAATCCCTCAATCTGTCAATATCTGCTCCAGCGGCTTCAGAAGTCCTCACGGGCTGGATTTAAAGTTTCACGATGATTCTGCGGCGACATGAAAGAAAGCGAGGCGTTCTCATTGCTGCCCTTAAAGGGCAGCGACACCTCAAACAACGTGGAACGTTGCTTTTCTGCTCGCGCTTCACCGCTTAAGCTAACGCAACCAACACGCGCGCGAGAGGCACGAGCTGGAGCGACGCAAGCTAGCGCTACGCTTTTTATGCTTTTTATACATATCAGATTACGGCACTGTGTGTTAGGGTCCATTTATGGAAGAAAATATATATATGGGTGCAAAAATATTTAGATTTTTTTTTTTTAAACGGATCTAAGTTTCTTTAATTGAGTTAAAGTTGCATACCCAAAATAAGAAAACGCGTAGGTTTAAATCAGCTATCTTTGAGATTTATCGGATTTCAAAATAAAACATTCAACTCATGTCTAAAATAAGAATAAAGTACAATGCATATAAACGTCAAACTAGTGGGAAAAAACATCTAAAACATACATTTATGTCTATTAGTGCTTGTGAAAATGTTCTTTTCATGGCTGTTGACAGGGTTTTCAGATTTTTGGAGTAATAGGAAGATATTTAAAAAGTCCCCTCTTGACTAAAAATAAATAAAAATAGTGGATAATGCCTCCTTTTCAGAAACCTAGTAATACTTGTGTATATAAAAGTAATCCAAAGGGGAAGTTTCCTGTCTATCAGTTACATTCCCTCCCATTACCACCAGCAGCACCATGACACCTTCCCCAGTGGCCACTGTTGTTTCAGAGCTGAGGAAAGAAAGAAAACTCTCGACTTGTGAAAGGTTGTCTGCGGGAAGACAAGAGGAAGAGGAGAGGAAGACGAGGAGGGCAGAGAGCACCATGTCTGGGATGTTTTTGAGACGCTCCGAGATGAAGAAGGTGAGAAGGGCCACAGGAAAGGTTTCCCATGATCCCGCTTGACCTGACCTGTGTGTGTGTGTGTGTGTGTGTGTGTGTGTGTGTGTGTGTGTGTGTGTGTGTGTGTGTGTGTGTGTGTGTGTGTGTGTTTCACCGCTGTAAACAGTGCTTCGTGTGGACAGAGGTTGGAATCCACCTTAAATAATCTGGTGTCTTTGCTCACATCTGCACACTGTTGAAATAAATCACGTCGGTAATTCCAGATCCGCGGCGCCGCAGGATCGCATGCCGAAAAAACACACACACACACACACACACACACACACACACACACACACACACACACCACCAGTTCAAAATTACCAAATCTAATCTGCGACTGTGTTTGCGAGTGCATCTGAGTGTATTAAAGAGGCAGCGATAGCTCCGCGAGCATAATAAACCCCGAGCCAATCACGTATCGGTTTCATCAGGGGAGTACCCAGCATCCTTCGCTCTAATTGGCTATCATGTAATCCGGTGTCCCTAAAGACCGCCGTCTTTCTATCCATCCATTACTCCCCCTCTTTCTCACCCTGCACCGTCTCCCTCCTCTGCACCTCCTCCCCTTTCATTTCACCTTGTTTTAGTCATTTATCTGACTCTCACTCTTCATTCATTCCCTCCCTCCCCCCTTTTTTTCTACTTCTTTTTAAATCTACACGTTTTCCTTTGCAAATGAAAAACTTGACACCCTCTACATTCTCCTCGTTTCTCCCCCACACTTCTCGTGCATTGATCCGCTCCCACCCTTCTTTACCTTTCTTTCTCCCCAATCTCTTCCCCACTTTTTTTCTCTCTCCGTCTTCTCCCCCCTGTCTCTCTCTCTCTCTCCCTCTCTCTCTTCAGGGGGAGTCATTGAGTGTGTAATCGCTTGGTTACGGTGTGTCAGTCTGCGTCTGAACCCACCATCTGTCCTCTGGGCTTCCGTCTGGGACTGCAGACACACACACACACACACACACACACACACACACACATTGACACACACACACACACACACACACAGAGCAAATACACCGACTCACACAGTCGAGCCAAGCTCATTCACACCACAATACGATGACAGCTGTATCACCCACCTATTGACATGAGCTGTCAGAGGGGCAGTGACTAACATAACACATTATGACATATCACACACACCCAGGTGGCGACTACAGTGCACATTCATTGTAATGGCGTATAATCGTTCCTCCATTACAGCCGGACCTCACTTCCCAATACCGGGAGTTGTACAACTCGAGGTTCAGTCACAGATGTTGAGCCGGATCAACAATGGAGCAGATCTTTAAAAAGAAATGTACATGAACATGCTTTACGACTTTGTTCATATTCAAGTTTAGACTTTCTCACCAGGAAAAAGCATATTTGTTGTTTTGTTTTATTTGACTCACAGGCCACGTCTCACAAATAGTGACTAAAAACCTCTGAAAGGACTGATTCACTTTTTTAGGGCGTAGCTGGGAGGAAGAGTCTTCAGATTCTGATTCCCAGACTAATATTACATTTGAAATAGGTTTGCGGGTGTTTGGGGTCAAATTTCACGAGGACAATTAAAGCTTGGCAACGTCCAGGAACCATTAGCTTTTAAAAACAATCCAACAGTAAACCCAGTGAGGCCAACTCTTTAAAGTAGCTCGCAGCACTTGCTCCAAAAAGTCACTAAATCTCGCGAGAAAGTCGTCAACACTGGACAGCTCGTCCCCTCGGGCCTCCATACGAAGACACTCCCCCTAAATCATCATTATGAACATAAACAACAAACATGGCTGTTATAATACTCGCGACTGTCAAGCTAGCAGCGAGAGGAAGACTCCGGTTATACGTGCAGCGAGTGCTCGCAGGTAGACGGACAGGTAGGCGGGCCCTCCAATCATTTTCTTCCGGACAAATTAAATGATAAGACGGATTTATTAACAGATAACAGACTATTTTTTATTGTTGTTCCGAACATTTTATTTATTGATCGCTGTCGGGACGTTGATAGAATTTCAACAAATATAACAGAGAATTGTGGAGGACGAGTCCAAGTGGAAGTGGCAGAGAAGTAAAAGTGGAAACAATGTGGCTCTGCAGGGTACAATTCAACGGCTCACTGAGGCTCCGGGCAGCTAAACATCGCTGAGAATCACTTCCACACAGAACGGGAGACAGAGACCAGCGAGAGTCTGAAGAGGTGAAAACACTCTGCAGCTCACTCTATCCTGCTCTCTGAAGCTTTGTTTTACACTTAAGTATTTTCACCCGGCCTCGGTGCTCCTTTAAACCGAGGAATTACTGCATCATCGATAAGGAACCCAAAGACATTGCATTATCAATAAGGAACCCAAAGACATTGCATTATCAATAAGGAACCCAAAGACATTGCATTATCAATAAGGAACCCAAAGACGTCGCATCATCGATATGGAACATAAAGATGTCGCATCATCAATACGGAACCCAAAGATGTCGCATCATCAATACGGAACCCAAAGCTGTTGCATCATCGATACGGAACATAAAGATGTTGCATCATCGATACGGAACATAAAGATGTCGCATCATCAATACGGAACCCAAAGATGTTGCATCATCGATACGGAACATAAAGATGTTGCATCATCGATACGGAACATAAAGATGTCGCATCATCAATACGGAACCCAAAGATGTTGCATCATCGATACGGAACATAAAGATGTTGCATCATCGATACGGAACCCAAAGATGTTGCATCATCGATACGGAACATAAAGATGTCGCATCATCAATACGGAACCCAAAGATGTTGCATCATCAATACGGAAGCCGAAGATGTTGCATCATCAATACGGAAGCCGAAGATGTTGCATCATCAATATGGAACATAAAGATGTTGCATCATCAATACGGAACATAAAGATGTTGCATCATCAATACGGAACCCAAAGATGTTGCATCATCGATACGGAACATAAAGATGTTGCATCATCAATACGGAAGCCGAAGATGTTGCATCATCAATACGGAAGCCGAAGATGTTGCATCATCGATATGGAACCTAAAGATGTCGCATCATCGCACGTGTCATACACGTCGACTGTGTTTTTGAGATTAGAAGAGACCCCGTTTGCGCTTCAGCGGACGATCACCAACGATCGCCGTCACTGCGACGACTATTAACCTTTTGCTGTGTGTGTGTGTGTGTGTGTGTGTGAAGACATGGCAAGAGAGAAGTAGGCCAGCGCTGCGATTTCAACAATAGTGAAAGTACAAAAGAGAAGAAGAGGCAACAAGAAGGAAACATGGTAAAATTGCGTCCGCCGCACTGCGAAGCAGACCGAGGGTACTTTATGTGCATAACGAAGCAATTATACCTCATCACGCTGCACGGGAGTAAAAAGGCATCGGTGCATGAAATAGTCTATTATGATAAGAATTAAAATAGTCTATCGAGATCAGATCTAGAATAGTGTGGAGTGATAAGGACTAAACAATGAACGTGGTCACATCCGTTCACATGTCCTCCAGGTTTCGCGGCGAGGCCGTTTTTAAACAGCTAGATCGGCGCTTTGATCACGTTAATGGAGAAGAAAAGCATAAGTTCTCCTGTTCGCTTCGTATTTCCACTGCGGAGAGACGGGAACAGGAAAAAAGTGGGAAGACAATCTGAACATCAAGAACTAAACTAAGTTGCTTGTTCCACGTGGGAAGTCGGGAGAAGACTTTCCCCTCTACGACTACTTCAAAGAAATCTTGCTTTTGAAGACCAAATACTGTACGAGGCTGCGTCCACCAAAACAGAGCGACTTTAGTGTCCCACATGGGGAACTTTGCTCCAGACATGAGGACTCCATCAAGTTCCCAGTAAAAACGATCAAAACAATAGCACAACACACACGATAAGTCCACAACGTGCTCCTATAAAACACATCCGATCACCTCTTCGTGGTGATCAGACTGCTGGGGTTAAAAGTGATGTTTTTCAACTCTGTCTCGCCACGGCCAGAAAAAGAAAAAGAAAAGCCAAATGTGCAGACGTCCAGGGCCTCGTCACACCGGCTGGCGTTGGTAACGCGGCACTCCCTCGGCAAAATAATCAAAGAAAACACGGCGGCCTGGTGAAAACGACCTTTTGGTGGACGTCTGAGCGCGGTGGACGGAGTTTTAAAGGTTGGATTGTTTTCTTTCGTCTGGAGCCGAACTCTTTTTTCTTTTGCATAATTTCTTTTTCAAGGATTTAAGAGAATAAAGTTTGGGAAGCTTCATGTCACGTTTGTGTGGAGTCGCGCACGTTTTTTAACGCAGGAAAACGCACCCACGAACGCTCGAAAACAAAGTAAAGTCGCCATCGAGCCGACTTGAATTGCTGAAAATGAAATGATTCAGAGGTCCGAAGCCGGGCTTGTGGATCAACCGGACAAAATCAGACGCTTTGTATTCTTACAGAAATCCACCGCAGCCTCTTTTCCTTTTGCTGAGCTCAGATTGAAGGAAAAAGAACGAGAGAGCTGATGGATAATTCACGCTGACATTGTCTTCCCGTTTTACGGAAAATGTGTGAGAGACATTAGATGTGTGTGTGTGTGTGTGTGTGTGATAGATGGCCTCTCTGGCTCTGACAGATGCTGTAGAATCACTCAGCCATGCCAGCCCGGCTGGTTACCGGGGGCAACCCTGTAAATCTGACATTATGGGCTGTTGACAGGAGAAACGGTTGTTATCATAACCCACAGTGAGTCGGAGGAAACACACGCATCTCTCAAGTTTTCAGTGTGACAGGAATATAGCATTACACAGACGCACACGCACACACACACACACACACAGACACACACACACACACACACGCGCACACACACACACACACACACACACAGATAGACTGAAAGTGAGAGTATGAATAAGGTGTTTGATTTACAGCTCAGCAGCATGTAAAGGTATGGGAAGTGTGTGACGTATCGGTGTGTGTGTGTGTGTGTGTGTGTGTGTGTGTGTGTGTGTGCGCTGGGGGTCAGAGGACACAACGTCTATATGTTTTATATCTCTGCAAGAGGGATGTGATAGAGTGAAGTGATGAGTGTGGGAAACCTCCCGATGAGCAGGTCACAGGAAACAAGATATCCTACCTGGCCCTCTCTAATCCTCACCATGAAATGATCCACACACACACACACACACACACACACACACACATCCATGCACCGCACACACATGCTGCCATGCCTCCATGTCATGATTATACTTTTTCAAAAACCCAAAATAGTCTTTCTTTCTCCCTTAATCTTCCCTCTTCCTCTTTTCCCCCCCCTTCTTTGCGTCTCCGTCTGCCGCTCCCAGTCTGGGTGTTCCAGTAGTAATGGTGTGTGCTGTGGGAGCAGCAGGAATGGCCATTACCATCCACGGATCACTGGCAGAGGCCGGCACACAGCGGACCAGGATGAGAGAGGGAGGAAGGGAGGAGGGAGGAGGGAGGAGCGACGGGGAGGTCAGAGAGGAACCACGGAGAGAAGAGAAAGTGAAGAAGAAGAAGAGGGATATTATTTTAATGCAGTTATTATAATGAAGTCATTCCGCGGCGTTCGTGATGATCGGAGGATTCCTAAGTAGTAGCTTCGTTAAACCGCTTGATGGATCCAATGCAAATACAATCGCACACGCATGCGTTTTTTTTCCGAGTCCCGACTAGAGTTTGGATGGAAACGTGGCCCTCGGAGCCGCAGGATTATGGGTATTAAAATAAGGAAAGATTCATGGACGTGGCTTTACTTCAACTCCTTCATCTGTTCAGCGGCTGGCGGACGAGGGGCAACAAGACGAGTCATCAATAAACGGTCACATGTTCCTCTTTTAATAACGGGGAAGTGACGGGGGCCAGTGAATGAATAATAAAAGGTTATTCCATCAAATCCTAACAAATGGATTGTGATTTGGAAAGAAATTATGTCACAAAGTAATGTTCATGTTCAGCTAGCCTGCATTAGCATATGTTATGTGTCCATTATGAGATATATTGTATAAATATTGAATATTATCAACATATTTCTTTAGTTATTCTCATTAATATCCGCTCCTGGCAAATAAAGCATGATAACAGTTTGTTTTAAGGTTTTGTTGAGTCAAAAGTACTCGATTAAGCCAAAGTTTAGTGGACGCTGACTTGAAGAACGAGGCAGAACAAGTTGATTGGTTAAAATTTAACCAAAACCACAATCTTAGCTTAGCTTAGTTGTTTTATTTTGATTCCATTTATAACGTTAAACCACATGTCGTGAGAAAATGTGTTTTTCCCCCCAAAAAACATAATTGATTGTTTTAGATGACCAGGTTGGACAGATCCATGAGTTTGACTAAATAAATGTCCCCAGATGAGTCTGAATTACATTTTGGCCAAACTACAGTGTACCTGTGTTTACCCAAAAGCACTCATTCATTTCAAATGAGACACGAGAGGCTGACCTACAAAAGCCTCACATCTGACTCATCCAGCTGTGTCGGCCAATCGTGTGGCTCGTATTCGACCTTCACTGCCAGAAACCTCCCCCCCCACCACCACCACTAAAGAAGACCTGGATGGCAACCGCGTCCTTAAAAGATATTGTATACGTTTTATATTTGATCTTTTATTGCATTGCTGGTTGCTGGTAGTGAAGATAAAATACGAGCCACACGATTGATCGACACAGTGCCTCACACCCCACCTCCAATGCATCGCCTTGTATTTAAAAAGTTTGAATGAATTGATCGAAAGAATTCAAGGTCTCAAAGTAGGCTTTGTACCCGTCACCGTCCGTGTATTTAGCAAACCCAAATAGTTTTTAAAATATCTCACATCTACCGGCATCGAAACAGGAAGTCGGTGTTAAGGCCCGCATCCTTGACTCGTCAAAACTGGTCCTCACATCTACCGACACCAAAACAGGAAGTCAGTGTTAAGGCCCGCCTCCTTGCCTCGTCAGAACTGGTCCTCACATCTACCGACACCAAAACAGGAAGTCAGTGTTAAGGCCCGCCTCCTTGCCTCGTCAGAACTGGTCCTCACATCTACCGACACCAAAACAGGAAGTCGGTGTTAAGGCCCGCCTCCTTGCCTCGTCAAAACTGGTCCTCACATCTACCGACACCAAAACAGGAAGTCGGTGTTAAGGCCCGCCTCCTTGCCTCGTCAAAACTGGTCCTCACATCTACTGGCATCGAAACAGGAAGTTGGTGTTAAGGCCCGCCTCCTTGCCTCGTCAAAACTGATCCTCACATCTACTGGCATCGAAACAGGAAGTTGGTGTTAAGGCCCGCCTCCTTGCCTCGTCAAAACTGATCCTCACATCTACCGGCATCGAAACAGGAAGTCGGTGTTAAGGCCCGCCTCCTTGCCTCGTCAAAACTGGTTCTTATTATTTCGGTTACAACTAATCTATGACGCAGTAGCACATTTTGTATTTATTGACCCCAAATTAAAGGGATTACATTACATTTCATTTAGCTGACGCTTTTATCCAAAGCGACTTACAGTAGACCGTAGACCGTATGGACTAGCGGAGCCGGGGATCGAACCACCGATCCTCTGACTGAAAGACAGACCTGTTAACCATTGATCCACACTCACAATTTATCACAGAAAGAGAGAAAATCTTAAAAAAGCACCAAACAAAAGAAGGGAGGATGATGAGAGGAGCGATGGCGTCCTCGCCATTTGGGGGGGGGGGGGGAGGGGGGGGAGAGTGGGGGGGGGGGTCTGGTGCTTGGCGCGGGCAGGTTGTACCGCCGCTGACCTTTCTGTTGTAACAACCCCGGTATAAAGGGAAGTGCCACACAAAGAGCTCTATTAACAGAGAAACCAGATATAATGGGGAAACAAGATGGGCCTTTAATGGGGACAGGCAGGGCTGTCAGCATGCATAATGTAACAGTCGTGTTAAAACAACACTGGGCTCCGTGTGCGCCCCCCTCACACACACACACACACACGCGCAGAAACAACCTCATATGAGGGGACCCAAGTTATTAATTCACACACTGGTCCTCATCTCTGAAATATTCTCCGCGCACATTTCTCTTGCAAGGATGGGAATCATTGTTGTGTGTAATTATGAAGACAATGTTCAGAGGGATTATCAAAGAAGTAGAGGGGGGGGGGGGGAGATAAGGAAGCGGCAGATGAAGAGGGTGCGGGGACGAGAAGAAAGCGAAGTAGAGGGGGATAGAAGGAACAGAGGAGGTGGTGAGAATGGACGGGGCGAGGACGGAGAGAAGGAAAGATTACTCTCTGTTTGTGGAGCTATCGTTCCCTCCCCCCCCCCCCCTCCCCTCCTCCCTCGTTCCTCCTTCCTCTGTATTAGCATGATAAAGACGTGGTGGAATAGGGCAGCCGGCAGGTCTTTGGACATGGAGACAATGCTATCGCCAGAACAGGCGTCTACAGCAGGGGAACAGCCACCGAGGGACTACACACACACACACACACACACACACACACACACACACACGTGCCCACTGATACAAACCCATGTAGACAGACAAACATGTAAACACACACACAGAGCTGTGGATTATGATGCCCAGGAGGACTCAAACAATAAGAGGTAACATGCAATCAAAGGCAGCAGAGTCTCCACACGGAGGTGAGACGCGGTATCCCTTTAAGAGGAAGAAGCATGTTGGGTCCAAAACTCCCCTAAAATCAACGAGTTTGAAACACAATGTTTCCAAATGGCTGCCTTTCATGGTTCTTATCGGCTAAAGGTCTGAGCGCAGGTGAGCCTCTGGTGGGGAGGTTGTACATCATCCCGTATAGACGGCGGATATCCGGGTCAAGACTTCCGGGTCAAGACTTCCGGTTCCAGTCCGATTGGCTCAATGAGCCGCTCTGAAAGCTCAAATCAGCTCCAGGCGATATCATTATATTATTACATTACATTCGTGGCAGAACAGTCTCTCTGCCATGTGACAGGATTTATGATTTTTATTTTTTATAGGTCACTTCATTGATTTTAGAAAAAACAACGATGACCAAAGAGAGAGCTGAAAACTATGAAGTCCTTTTCTAAAAAAACAAAATGCAATTTTAAAGATGCTTTATGTCGAGCGTTGTGTATCTGCTTTTACTGACAGCTGTGATGCGTTGCTGTCGAATAAACTCTGCAGGAAATTAAGAAGTACGTGTTTGCTTACTTATGATGGATCTAACACAATTATTACAGTATAATTAGCATTAGGAGTACCGTAAGTACTTTGAACTGGTTTTGGTGGTCTCCGCTGGGAGACAAAGCCGACGCCATCCTGGTGGAGACGCAGGACGTTTTGCTGGTCCCACCGGGGGGAAGGGAGACCCGGGAGAACCAGAACCAGGACTGAGAGGATCGGACTGTCACACCATGCTGCAGCTAAATGAGAGGTTTTATTGAAGGGACTCTGGTGGACCGGCAGAACCGACACAAGAGGAACGTTTCTGGTGGTAAAGGATCTGATTACAGTGAATAAATGTTATTTAAACTGTATGTTTGATTAAATGATTATAACAGTGTGATTTTATAAAAACCTTTCGATTAAGTAAATTCAATACGCTGTAACTGAAGACCTTTTTTTTCCCCAGGAGACGTTTTGGCCGAGCAGGAGACGCAAAGGTGGAACTAATGGAACTGACAATGGCTCGTTTCCATTTAAGGGCCTGAATAAGCTGCTGTGAGCCAGCGTGGCAAAGCTAAATGGAATGCGGCCGGCGCTTGTTCTGCTATGAGAAGTCAAAATATCTGCAGTGAAAAAGGCATTACATTAAAAACAAGATGTATATTAGTGTAATAACAGTTTTGATCAGATATGATGCAGCTTCAACCAAAATGTGCCAAATCTATTTCATCCCAAAAATTGCGGGACTTCTAATATAGTTGTTAGACCAACCAAAATAATTTATAGTATATAATACAGCATTATACAGGATTTTTTTTATATAATAATGATAATAATAGTAATTGCTACCAGTCAAATTAAATTCTTTAATAATTGGGCATTTTGTCTCTATTTTGGCAAATTAATTACTTTTAAAATTTCTGATTTTTATTCCTTCCATCTATAAAATATAATGTTTAATATATTCGGCTTTAAACATTTCTCTTGACAGTAAGATCTATATTGGAAACGTTTAACTTTGTTTTCACAAATCTATGCAGATTTATTCTAAATGCACTTTTTTAAAGAGACATCTGTGGTTTTTTTCCTCTCAATAATGACTGTCAGGATCCTCCCTTCTCTTCCTCTTCGTCTTCCTCCTCCTCCTCTTCCTCCCCTGTCTGCCTGTCCGTGTTGTTGTGGGAACATCATTAACCAGAACATCAATAAGCAGCTAGTCAGTCTAATCAGTGAGATCCACACACACACACTCACACACACACTCACACACACACACACACACACACACACACACACACACGCTGCATCCTCCAGCCCCAGGTCCAGTGGGACGCCTGGCCACCCCGCCACTGAACCTCCGAACTGGGGCACAACTCTCGCTTCACCTCCCCGGTTATTCTGGAGGAAACAAAAAAAGAAAACATTATGGGTCAACGCGAACACACACACACACATTTACGCAGACACACACACTGTTCCATGTGTAAACTGTACGCACCAGCATGGATCACGGCCAGCTCATGAGCCATAAAACACACACATACACACACACACACAGGCCACACACACACACACGCAGGCCACACGCGACACACACTCACACTTTCTGTAAAAACATACAAAACTGTACAAACAAACACGTGAGCAGGAACGAACGCACACGGGAAACATTCCTTTTCAGGGTTTCAAAGGCCCCATTCAGTCAGCAGTGATCGGCTACTGATGCAATATTTGTCAAATATAAAATTATATATAAGAAAAACTGTTAAAAGGTACTCCGATGATCAGATATTTGAGAAACAAAAGCTGCAAATAAATTAAGAGAAAAACAAGAAATTACATTAGATTAGAGGCATTGTATCACTTACATCTGATATTACTAAAACTACTATGAAAAATGCATATTTCTAAAGATCTTTAAAGATTTTTACAAACACAGATGACGCAGCCGGCCACCGGGTTGGTGCTGCAATATAATAAATAATCTGCTGCGTTTATGATGCTGCTCACTAATGCAGCTCAATCAACGTGCAGAAATATTAATCCCGCAACTGAACCAAAGACGGGTGAAAAATTTCAAATGAGGGCAACAGAGCAGGTAATAGTGAATAATGCGCTCGTTTTTTTCTAAGTTCAGCTCGGAGGGAGATGAACAAACTCCTTTGTGGTCGGACCGCCTGGTGTTCACAGGGTTTTTCTGACCGACACCGGGGGAAAAAATACATTAAAATAATGATTACAGAGAATATATGTGATGCAAATGTCTCAGTTTAGGTACAAAACATGGACAGAAGCCTGGAAAATGTAATAATTACGACCAAAATTGTTAAAAATCCTAATTTATTCTTCTACAGTTTATGCAGCGTTTTGAATTATAGCCTTTAATTGTATATTGATTGTATAGCAAATGCTGAATAAGACATTTTTAGGCGACCAAAATGTTACAATGAACTGGTGACACACTGAAAGGGTTAAAGTCGTAAGACGCCCTAAAGCATAACTCGCTTTATGGTCTGTTACATTAAATGGAATCATAATTTACTAAATGAACATCATGCTGTATTGAAGACCAAGAGATTGAGACCATAAACTCAAGTTCATAATATTTACTGAGGTAATAAATCAAGTGAGAAGTAGAGTCCGACTTCTTTCAGCAACCAGAGGCGTCGCCCCCTGATGGCCATTAGAGGGAATGCAGGTTTCAGGCACTTCAGCATTTCAGAGGTTGCCGCCTGGTTAAGATTGACTTTGGGTTAGGTTAAAAATAAACAGTCCTCACAAACATGAAAGAGAAAACAGACAAGTGTGTGTGTGTGTGTGTGTGTGTGTGTGTGTGTGTGTGTGTGTGTTTGTGTGTGTGTGTACCCTGTTCAAAGCATGCCGTCACACACACACCTGTCCCTCAGTCAGTCACAGCTGCAGATAAACACAGCTTTCCTAGAGGGTGGCGATGATGATTGACGGGTGGAGGATAATGTCAGTCATCCCGCACTGTCTCCGTTAGATGATGTCATTGTGCCGCCTGGCACCTTGCTGATGCAGCAGATACAGGGCGATCAAAGGAGGGAGAGAGAGAGGGAGGGAGAGAGGGAGGGAAGACGACAGGAACACAGGGAGGGAGACGGTATGCATGAGTTTATCAGTGGAAAAGTCTATATTAAAGTTGAGATCATGCACATGAAGAGAAACATATACTCTGTAAAGTTGAATTTATCCCTTTGGGTCGCAGTGATACTACAAACATAGTAAAACTGCAGATTCTCAAAAAGAATATTTAAAAAACAGTGTTCATAAGTCCTTTTTTCATTTTCACAGTTTCCAACTTGTGTTTTATAAATATATTGTATCATATTTTGGAAATAAGTCTGTTTTCTGTTTGTGTTTGCACACTTCCTCCATCTGTTCACGCCATTCATGTAGTTTTACGCTTCCGTTAGATTTGAGGCTTCACAATTTATTTGACTTGCTTTGATTTTTCACTGTCTCTTGTGTGCACACAAAAATGGCAGATCCTACATATCCCATCATGCAACCCGGCAGCATCTTTCTGCCTACAGACCTCGAGTCAAGCTTCAAGCCGAGATAATCGTCAAGAATGTATATCTCCTGGAAGTCTTGATTAAGTGTTAAAGTAGAACTAAACTGTTTTAATAAAAATAGACGTCATGCCGCTGAAAGTCAACAAAGTAAAAGTGTGAATGAGACTAATTCACTTAAAGGTGTGCTGATTTTAAATACTAATAATCACGGGGGAGGAGGAGAACACCACAAACCTCCTGAAGCGAGCATATTATTTTAACAACATAAAGTAAAAATATCTGTTATTATCGTTACCCCAATAAATATGTGTTGCTCTTAGAGTTTCATTAGAGTCCTTTTAACAGCCAATCAGAGATGAGGTTTTTTTTTACCAGGCATTTTGTTCGTATTGGCATCAACTTTTATTTGATTCTATATTATTAGAAAACTGGCCACCATTTGAGTTATTTAGAAATGTACACCCGTCTGTTTATTAGAACAATTAAAACATAAAGGTTGGCAAACAAAGAAACTAAAAACACTTTTTTCCGGACTCTCACTACATTTTCGCTTCTGCTTGACTCGCCCCTCCACTCCGAGGTGTGTGTTTATGTGTGAAGAGGAAAAAAAGGTATTAAAGTGTGATAATTGGAGATCTCATCCCCAACACCTGTCTTATCACACAGTGTTCCCCCTGCACACACACACACACACACACACACACACACACACACACACACACACACACACACACACATTATAGATTATCCCGTTGCTGCGTTCACACAAAGACCGTTTAAAGCGTGTCGATCCAAAGAGCTTGTTCCAGGCCCTTGTACACAAACACACGCACACACTTTCACACACAAACAGACACAAACATGCAACTGAAGTCCCAGAGCTGAGTAGATATCAGAGAGGCATTACAGCTGTCATTATCACATGTAAAGGGGTTTGCACACACACACACACACAGAGATAAGTATGTTGGGTAAGAAGGCTTTCTCCCTCAGAGACATGGGGAACGGCAGGCTGCAGGAAAAACACCAACAAATAAAGTCGCACATCTCTCAGCTTACTGTTACACTAAACACGTACACATTAAACGCACACATACAAACCGCTCAATCTGAAACACAACCTTAATCCATCTTTTATCCTTCCGCGCCATCTCCCCCTCTTCCTCCACCCCCCCCCCCCCCCATCTCTCTCCCCCCCCCCCCCTCCCCATTCGTTTTGTGTTGACGTATCCATTTCGCATGGATTTCGGAAATGGGATTGTCGCCTCAGTTTGATGCAGTTTGCGTGTGAGGGGAGGCCACCTATTTCATCCGCCGCAGAACCTGGTTAATGCAAAAATCCTCGGCAGGCGCAGGACGTTGAGGAGAATGAATCATGCCGAGGGGAGCTTATTGGTAATGTAAAATAAATGTGTTTTCAGATGCTCCGCAAAGTCTAACTTCCAGTTGCAATGGTATTATACTTACACGCTTCAAAGCAATTCCAATATGCATAGGGGGAAAAAGATATAATGCGAGGCAGAATTTTTCATTTGTTGTACATTTTTTCACGCCTGTCCTTATTCAACTACATTTAGCTGAAGCTTTAATTACAGGAGATCATATTAACCTTTATTGTCTCATATACAAAACTCATTCGGGCTGCTTCAGGAGAAGACAAAGTGGGGAAAAGGGGTTGTACTCATGCAGCAAAAACATTAATTTCACATCCAGTTTCAAGGTTCTCATCTAAAAAGTCTCTCTCTCTCTCTCTCTCTCTCTCTCGGGAGGAGGCCCCTCCTGACAACTATTTATCTGACTTCTGACCTCCGGCTTCCTGGTCGTGAGACCACGTGCAACGCTCCTGCAGCAAATGCACGCACACAATTGAGGGGAAAAAGCAAAGCGGGTGGCCTTCCCTGAGTTCGCCTTGACTTAAGGAAAATTTACCTGCCCCCAGACGGGACGGTATTAATTATTAGAGGTTGTCTAAATGTCAGGTTTAGTCTTTATTTAAGTAAATGTATAGGGAGTTGCTCTATAATGACACCCAGCTGAACTCTCTACCAGAGAATGAACCCTATTTTTCTCTGACGACGCCACATCGTGAACAACATATCTGTGTTGACATTGGCAGGAGGAGAGCTAGTTAACGTTAGCCGGCGGCAGCTGGCAGACAGCTAACGTTAACCGAGGCTGCAGGGTTTATACAACACATGGTGCGTTTGAGTTCTGCTCAGTGAGAATTAAGCAAAGGTAAATTCTGACATGTCATTTTGTAGAATTCAGCTTTTGGTGAGAAAGAAAATAGTTTCACAGCAATATAAACTAGATATTAGAGAAGTAATTATGACCTATATATAACTTACTAACACTAGCTTTCAGTGTTTTGTTTTATCCCTGTTGTATTATATTGGGTATCAAGAATCATGGAATTTCACTGTTATTGATATTGCCTATTACATTTCTGGTATCATGACATCCCTAATCCTGATTGTGGAAAGACACATATGGTGGTAAAACATGATGGGGGATGTTTATTTACTGTATATATGCAGTAGGGAAAGAAATGAGAGGGAATAATGTGAAAACAGGAAAGACAAAAGGAGAGAAAGAAAGAAACAGCTGGTCTTTAGTATCCCTGTGAGGACATAATCAATTGTTTTCACCTGGGGAGCAATAAGTCAATGTTTCCAAGCAACTGGCTGCTTAACATTAACGAATGAATGAATGAAACATGGGTTTCCTCAAAAATCAATGATGCAATGATGCAATAAAAAGTAAAATCTAAAACAATACATGACAGTGTGAGGTCATAAATATTCTATATTATGTTCAAATGATATGAGTATGATACAATTTCTCATATGACTTGAGTTAGGAAAAGATACGTTAATTGTGTGACTAGGAAAAGATACGTTAGCTTACAACACGGCGTGCTACGTTACTTTATGTGACGTTAGAAAAAGATACGTTAGCTTACAACAAAGCGTGCTACGTTACTTGTGTGACGTTAGGAAAAGATACGTTAGCTTACAACAAAGCGTGGTACGTTACTTTATGTGACGTTAGGAAAAGATCCAATAGGATGAGAGATAAGATTCAACGGCAAGCATTACATTATGTTTGAGATATGTTATGTAAGGAATGACTCAATGCAACTTAATTGTGTGAATTGTAGTTGCTGGATTTTAAACGTAAACACATACTGTACCAACTGGACCAGACGTGTTTTCTTATATCCTTCACTAAGCTGCCATGTCAGGGCAGCAGGATCTCTCTCATCCTCACAGCTGAAGGTGAAAGGTCACCAGGCCTTCGGAAGCCTCCTGTTTGGCGACGTAAGAGGGCAACGTTACGCTTCCCCAGCGGGACGACACACACACACACACACACACACACACACACACACACACACACACACTCCCTAACCTGACTGGTTGGTCAGTCTTCTTGGGGGAACTAATTGTTTTTAGATGAGGCAACTTGAGAAGAGGCTCCGGAAGGGAGGACAGGAGCAAAAGGACTCAGGGAGAAGAGGAGGAAAAGCAGCTATAAATCAGCGACGTGCCGGATATTCAGTTTCCACATGGGTTCTGGTGAGAAAACTGCAGACCCCTTTATCTCTTTTTTTTTTTCGCCTCTCGGTGCCTCTTAACTGGGCCACACACACAAACACACACTTCAGCCCAAAATGTATTGTGATGCATTTTCTAAAGTGTCCAGTTGTCCATCTAGGGAAATTTCAATGATACCCACCTCTAAGAGCCACTCTGCAAAACAAACCACTCAATAAGATGGAGGTAATGGAGATTACAGGTCAGGCATCACAGCAATATCATTACCATACACACACTCACACACGCGCGCACACAATCCCATTGTCTGGGCAGTACTTATTAGTGCCCGTGCTAACAGAGTTTGTCCATAAGTGACCTTAATTAAGTGGCTAGCGCCATTAGCTGCGGAGCTAAGAGGCTAAGAGCCATCCATCTGCATGTGAATGTGTGTGTTTTTATGATAATGGCTTTGTTGAGGTGTGTACTGGAATACTAACGACGGGCTGCGCGCAACCCAAAATGGACAAATAGGCGGTTGAAGTTGAGCGTTGAAGAGCGGATGGTTTAGATAAGTTACTCATTGTGAGAAAGACAAAAACAGGGAGCAACGGCGAGGGCAGGTTAGCCCCATTTACCAGCAGAAATGCACTCGCACAGGCGGCACTCAGCGTGTGGAGCTCCATTCAGTTTGGCCTGTCATTTTTTCATTAAAACAAGGGATCTAATCCCATCAGGGGTTTCAGGTGCCAAATAATTGTGTCGTTGAAATGTTAAAAATTACCCCCCCCCCAAAAAAAGAGCTACCGTATATCTAATCAGGACAAAACACTTAGTCACATTTTGTATAATCCTTTAGTTTTACTTCTATCACAGTGATAATAATCAGAATGTAAAGTAATCAATGTTTTTGCATCCTTCAATGTAAGGAAGCACGACGCCATTGTTGCTTTTACAGTTAACGTTTCCTTAAATGGTCCGTTGTTGTTGATGATGATGTTGCTGTAGCTAATGGATTCTCGCCCTGCTCGCCCGTAAAGCTGCTAAACTGGGGTCGCGGGGTCAAAGGGCGCTGCTTCCCCTTTGATGTGACCCTGACATCCTGGGAGGAAGAGGAAGCGGAGGAGGAAGAGGATTCTTCATGGATTATTGGTAAAACACCACACCAGTTTGTGTTTGTGGACGGACGTTAGCGCGGCAGACGGAGTCGGGACGTCTAAACAATCAATCACAACACTTTACGCACAAACACACAAGAGTTATGACTCACAAACAGACACACACAAATTTAATTATAGGGCTCTGCTCAGACATAAACTAAAATGTTTGTAAAAGCTGTTTTTGTAGTATTAAAAAAAGGCAATTAAGTTTTTTTATCATTGTGCCTAGCTCGCATTTATCTTAAGTACATATAAATTAACATATAAATACTCATACTGCATATAGGTGCATACAAACATTTAGAAAAAGTAATTCACATAATCAGATTCTCACACCCAAATGTCTACAATAAGAATTATATTAATGTTTTTACCACTATAAAAGATGAAAAAAAGTGTTTTTTTAATAATCAAACAATAACTTTATATAATGTTTAAAGTTTGGTTTCTGATGTTTTCCGTATTCACCGGCTAATTTAGTGTGTTAGCGTGTGAATATTTGCTAGTTAGCACAAAACGCAAAGCATTGCTAGTATTTTAGTAATATACATGAGAATTTTAAAACTGTAACAGGTTAGCTTTATATAAGTTTTATCAAATAAAAAATATTTATTATTTAAAAATATTAAATAATTATTAGGCCAACATCGTAGCCAGAAATATTAGTTATACCATGATTTATATATATATATATATATATATATATATATATATATATGTAATTTAGAATGTTTTTGCTAATATTTGCTAATTAATATGAAATATAAAACCTGCCTAAAAATGTTCATTTACTGGATTAGTTTTACAGAAAAAATAAAACAGTTAGTTTACTGCAGCGAATTATTGATTAGGCTAAGTAGAAATCGCTGGTCAATATAAATAAAAAAAAAACAAGCTTCCAAACTTCTGTACTTTCACAGGAAACAGGAAAGTGAGTGACTTTTGGGAGAGGTTGAAAGGTGTGCAATGTGTTTTTCCCATCGTGGGGTTCCTCTCAGCTGGATCCTCTAAACACAGAAACCCTGTTGTTCACACACTCGCCTCGCCTTCTGAAAACGGATTCAAAATGTTTAAATTCATTAGGGGAGCATCGGAGAAAAAGTGCTTTACGTTACACAGAAACAGACGCACACACACACACACACTCTCTCTCTCTCTCTCTCTCTTCCTCTCTCTAAGTGGGGCAGATTACATTCTCCCCAGGACTTGACTTGCATTAAAGTTTAAATGTGTTCAATTTGGATGGTCCCAATATTAGAGTGGAGTATCATTACCCACCTTATTGGATGAGTCTGAGCAGAATAGATTTCTACTGATGAGATGAAGAGGCCTCGGGCACACACACACACACACACACACACCATTCATCCCCTCATTCATCTGTCTCTCTCACACACACACACACACACGTGGACATGTGGTCAGAAGAGCTAAATAGTGTTCAATGTGGTGCTATTTTGGATTCTGCACAGCAGTTATTTTAGTTTTTTAAATGAACTGATTGTAACAGTGAATAAAACCTACTCGGCTCTACAGGAACAGTGTTGTTCCTTAAGTTCCTCGTCTTCTGTCTCCCTTTGACATCCTGATTTTATCCTCAGAAGAACATGTTGCAGATCCTCCTCTCTGAAATCGATTTTTATCGTTTTTCCAAAAACTAGATTCATGCAGGGAATGCAGTTAGTGACACTGTGGGCTCCAAGAGTCAAATAACGGTTAAATAAGAACATAACACATTAGAAAATTAATAAACATTCAAATATATATACTTGGATCAAGTTTTATTAAACAAAGCAACAATTGTACAAATGAAGCATGTAGTAAAGTATATTTCTGGCTTTTTAACATTTCAGGAATACGATTTTTACGAATGTGTCAGAGCTGTACGAACATTGAACATCCAGGTGTTCAAACTCTCCATCCACAAATGTCCCAGTGATTTATCAATATGATTCAAATTGAATCAAAACAGCGTCAGTGAAGCAATCATCCATCCAATCCCACCTGCATCTGACTTCTATTGCATTTTGAAACATTTGAAATCAATAAATAAGCCGGACGGGGATCCCACGCACCCAACCCTCTTTCATCATGTACAAGTTATCACTTTTTTTCCACAACAATCAGAAGATTATTTTGTCGTCTGCGGCTGTTTTTTTCTCACAGCTCGTTGAATCCGTCATGGAGTCGACGCGTCTTCATCGCCTCTCTTTAACTTGCGGCCTTTTGCTTCCTGTCACTTCCCTCTCCTCACGCTCCCGCCTCAAGCTTTGTGTCCTTCTTTATCCCTTTATCCCGGAAACGTACGATATCCTCAGCCCCGAACCTCCAGGCCGTCCTCACCTGAACAGGTACAGGTACACCATTAGATAACTGGCATCGCTCCTACGCACTCCAGTCTGTTATTAACCTCGCAGCAGAGGAGAACAATAGAGTCGGCTCTCCAGTTCCTGTCCTTTCACTTTCACAGATTCAATATGTGCAGGGTTTAATGAGGTGAAGTGTTGCAGCGTAATGCCAGTGTTTATGTGCTGGGCTTATTATTTGTTGTTGCTGCTCTCCACTAATTAAAAAGTGCAATTTCAGCTTATTGGAATGCCAAAAACTCTGTTCTCGTAATAAATAATTCACCAAAGCTTCATGCTTTTTGTACTTTCATCAACTTGAGTTTAAGACCTTGAGAGTGAGGACATTTCTGGAAAGAATATAGAGTTACTGGATGCTTACATTAAGCAAAAGGATTAAGGTTGAGATGAGGCATGAGTGTCGAAATACGGAAATCAACCAGACAAGAAAAAGAAGAAAACATATTATTTTTAGACCCAGAAACTCCTGACGAAGATCTTTTTTCATTTAAAACATCAGCACATTTAGGTCGTCTTATTCTGGATCTGTTAACAACA
Source organism: Cottus gobio (assembly GCA_023566465.1). Lineage (NCBI taxonomy): Eukaryota > Metazoa > Chordata > Actinopteri > Perciformes > Cottidae > Cottus > Cottus gobio. Next base: position 25,166,710 of record CM042219.1, on the reverse strand, counting down.
GAAGCAGTTGCCGTCCATCCAAGAACTCAGGTCCGGTCTGTGTGTCAATCACAGCTGCCGGTGGCCATAAAAATAAAAACACAAGCTTTTCCTCAAAGTAATTTGCACCAAAAAAAAAGCTAACGACAGAACGAAGCTCTCACATGACGAAACAAACACGCCCCTGAGATGCTCAACAGCCCGTCATTAACGCCGTAAAACACTGCAAAGCAGAGTGCAAAGTCAATACGGTGAGGTGTAATATGCATGTTAAGTGCACGCCTGTGTGTTTGCAGCATCTTGCAACTTCAGGGCTTCATCCCGTTCAGTTGTAAAGGAGCGGACCATTAATAAGAAACGCTTGTACCGCTGGATTTGGAGGAAACGGAGGCGAGCGGCGAGGACTGATCTCCACAATAAACACACGTAAACGTTAAGTCTTAAATCAGCAATCAGAGTTTGGAGCGATGGGGGAAGCGGCTGCAGAGAACAGCGTTAACATGAGGGTCAACCTTTCTGTTTTCACCCCTCTGAATGAATAGACGTTCCCGGGGGTTTCATTTCCATTGTGTAGACAAATAGGCCTTCTGTACGGGCATTTTAAAAGTAGAACGCTATGTGATTTTAAAGGATAGTTCACCCACAAAATGACCATTTGGGTATCAATTACTCTTAGTTACTTAGTTATTGAATCGGGTTTAGGTGCAGGTGGCTGTTAAGTGATGGCGTGAGCTACATCGACATCATGGCGGGAACTTTGTGGACATTGGTCGTTAATATTCTGCAGGGCTGATGAGGGAAAGTGATGGAAAAGGCGGGAAAAAGGTGGTAACTGCAGGTCTGGATCTGAGAGCCGGCAGGTGAAACACAGAGCAGAGAACAGGGATGGGCACTAGGACCTGGCTGGAGTTGAGACAAAAGTGTCGGGTGGCAAAAAGAAGTGTGGTTGTATAGAAATCTATGAAGAATTGTAGGTGACTACACAGTGGCTGCTGTCACTTCTTATAGTCTTTGTTCATTATGTATACATCCTTTTGTTGCCTACTGAGGCCAAAGCTGTGTTTAATAGTGCAAATACATACCGAAAACCCTTTTATTTGCTATATGTAAATGCAGCGTACCACTAAATGACTACACGCGATGCTTTCATTTACTTCAGATAGCCATGCTGTCGGTTTCAGGAAGAGATCCCAGTCAGAGAAACACACTGTGACAGATCAGTGGGGGCTGGGTAATACAGGCAGGAAGTCTTTATAGGACAGAAAAATGAACTCTTCTCCGACGTCTCTTTTGCTTTTTATCCACTTAGGACGGTCTTCACCTCCACCAGCCAGCGACGTCCTTCCTTCACCTCCACCGCCTCACACTTTGAAATAATATTTCCTTCATTGGGTTTCTTCCTCCCTACACCCCCCCCCCATACACCATTATCTTTTAGTCACCTGCCCCCCCTCTAACCCTGCTCCTCCCCTCCTCCTCCGCCGTCTGTCTTTCCCTCTTTCATTTGTTCTCCACTCTTTCGTTCCCTCTCCTCACTTTGAGCGAAATAGATTTTCAATTACGTGCTGAGTGCCTGGAAGCTTCTATATTTCCCAACCTGACCCCAATACAGCCGAAGTGACACCCCACGCGCAGGAAACACACACATGTATCGACACAACACACACACACACACACACACACACACACACACATCTGATACACTTCCGCCTCCACTTACAGCCTAATGGAGTGGAGGAGAGGCTGGAGAATGTCTTCAGTCCCAGACAAACCCGGTTAACCACCTGACAGACACAACTCTCCGACACGCAGAAAAATCAAACAAAGTCCTCATTGACGAGATGAGATGTATCGCTAATAATCCCAAAGGATTTTCCCTGAGAGGTAAAACATAAATAAAAATAAAAGCAACAGAGCGAAAGTCTAAAACAAAGGAAAATACGAGTCGCACGCCGTAAAGGTCGAGGTACGCTTGAAACTAAAATAATGCGCCGCACATTATAGATCAATTCATATGTAGTCCACATAATCATTAACATTCACAGTGAGAATCAGAAGCAGAATCAGAATCATTTATTGCCATGTTTGCTTTCACATTCAAGGAATTTGTCCTGTTGGAAGGTGCATAACATTTAGCAATTAACATTTAACAATAAACATTTAACAATTAACATTTAACAATTAACATTTAACAATAAACATTTAACAATTAACAATTAACAATTAACAATTAACAATTAACAATTAACAATTAACATTTAACAATTAACATTTAACAATTAACATTTAACAATAAAACAAGTCCAATAAATGGGAATGAATGAATGAATATTTACAATTGAACAAAATTAAAGTTAAAATAAGATAAAGTGCATGAAATGTAAGTGGTATGTGAAAGAAAGTGTTGATTTACTTTATAATTGCAGCTCTTCTTTGGTTCTTTGATCTTTTTCTCAACCTGAATGTTTCCTGAACAACGTCAAAGACAAATCCACGACCTTCAGACTGCGACTTTCTTAACGTGCAAAATCATCTTTCGAATCGAGTGTGAAATTCGTTGTGGAATTCAAACGGGATGCCAAAATATTTGTCTCTTTTCCTTCTGAATTTATGGACTTTAGGGTTAGTTTTGGATCAGGACGACTTAGAAACAAATCTCATCCTGTAAATCACAGCGTTCATGTTCCACATTCGGTTAAACGTGGGCCAAAATACTCGATCTGTGATGTTTGCACAGAGTCAAAGTATTAATATGGAATCCAAGAGGCCTTCAACACCAGCTGTAAGCTGACTTAACCAACAAATATGTCTGAGAGGGGTCTTACAAACAAACGCTGTGGTGTGTTGAGACACAACTTCTGTCGAGTGGCAACAAAACAATAACAGCTGACGTTTGTTTTTCTTCCCATTGTTAAAAAAAAAACTTGATTTAATCATCTTTAATCACCTCGTTTATTAAAGCTAATTCTGAATGTAAGAACTAACTTTAAATACAGCTGCTTTGTAAAGCTGGCTCAATTACTACAAACGCACACACACACACACACACACACACACACTGATTTCATTAAGCCGCTTGCGCCTCTTGAACATGGCCCCTCCTGGGTGTTAGTGACCGGCTTTCCGTATTAAACAGAGCTAGAGGTCAGAGGTCAACAGCCTAATGCCTTATCTCTGATTCACCATGGCCAACCTTATTACTGAAGGCTTAGTGAACAAATACACACACACCTACACACACACACACACATAAATGCATATATTGTTCACACACACACCCAGCGCTCCACATTAAGAGAGCCGTAGGTGAGACGATGGCCTCAGGGCTTGTTCAGCGTGTGGAGCGGCACACTTCCTCACACACACACACACACACACACACACACACACACACACACACACACACACACACAGAGTTTAACTGTAAAAGAAGGATACTGCATATTACAAGGGGCAGAGTCTATTAAAACAGCAGATCCGACGTGACCTTTACAACTGAACTGAGCAACAAAAAAAACAAAAAAAGAACTTGAAGCGGAAGATGTGTGAACATTAAATTTGTATTTCGAAGGATTTGTGTGGAAATCAGCAAAAAACAGTGAAATCTTTATCAATAAGAATTTGGATGAAATAAAAACCAGAGGAGTAATGTAAAAATATTAATACATTCATGTTGCCATTGTCTTAAAACCAAGTAAATCTTGTGAAAACTCCTGTTGATGCCTTTAAACACAACGTTCACACACGTGTGCATCGTGGGAGGATCAATGAAACACGACGGAGAGGAGATCACATCTCAACGTCTGCTCCTGGAAATTGTTTTTAAACGATTCGCACATCTCGACAAAGTCAGCATCGACTGGGCCGCGCAGTCGTAAAAATGTGTGTGTGTGTGTGTGTGGAGTGTGTGTGCGTGCGGGTAGGCGTGGCGCTGCTTTGTTAAAGCCTGAATGAGTTGTTGATGGGTACAGCAGCTTGGGTCTCTCTGGGGATGAAGGGGGGAGGAGGAGGGGAGGAGAGGAGGGGAGGATGGGTAAGTTGATAATTGCAGGGGAACTTGGACTCAGTCTGTCCATGTGCAACCCACCCAGCCTCCCCCCCTGCACACAGACACACACACACACACCAGCGCTCCCTTTGAAGGGGTGGTCCCTTGATTGGGCCACTTAAACAGTGTCACCCCTCTCTTTGTCTGTCAGGCTCTCGGTGCGTCTGTCACCCACGACTCTCCCTCTCCTCGTCTCTGACTTCCTCTCCGTCCACTTTTATTTTCTTACTCTCTTTATTGCCTCAGACTTCTTCGTGTGTGTGTGTGTGTGTGTGTGTGTGTGTGTTTTGGGGGGGGGGCTCCTCTCAGGTCTCAGCTGCCGTTGTGTGTGAGGGTGAATTACACGCTGTAGCGAAGTGTTGACAGGAGCAGCTGGACATCAGTGGGCCGTAGCGCCCGGCTTTGTGTGTGTGTGTGTGTGTGTGCGTGTGTGTGTGTGTGTGTGTGTGTGTGTGTGTGTGTGTGTGTGTGTGTGTGTGTGTGTGTGTGTGTGTGTGTGTGTGTGCGTGTGTGTGTGTGTGTGTGTGTGTGTGTGTGTGTGTGTGTGTGTGTGTGTGTGTGTGTGTGTGTGTGTGTGTGTGTGTGTTGCTGCGGACCACTACCCAACACGGAGCTGACACCTTCTGGCCAGCGAGGGCAAAAACAGCCTGCAAAGTCTTGTTTTGAAATGCTGTCAGTCACAAAGTCGACAAAATAAAAGTCTCAAAGTAACATGAACGACTTTATTGACTTCCTCTTACTTTTTAGTTCGCTCATTTAATTAAATATCACAATCCAAATGTATACAATAATTTTACGGGGTCAAGCTTTAAATCACTATCATACAAATCTGTCAAAAGATGTGATCATAACTCAAATGTGTTGGCGTTGAAACATAATAAAGTTGGTTTAGTTGTTGTTTATATATTCAAGTGTGTTAGTTAATTAATATTTAGAATTTTTTTATGTATTCTGGATGACTGTTTGTACCTTTAAAGTTTTAATAATTTGTGGTGTTTGCCTCGACGGTAACTTTCCGTGTGTGTCAGTGCTAATATTATGATTATTTAAATGTTGTGTTAGAAATGAAGTGCCCTTGTGGATCCGAGATTCAAGCTACTTGAAATATTTGTTTAATTAGGCTGAACGAGGAAATAAAGATAATATGACGAAACATTTTTTTTTTTTAAAGTTGTGATAAAAATGTTTAAAAAAAACGAGAGAGGAATAAACGTGGAGAAGAAAGGAAGAGAAAGGAGGTGGAGGAGGGAAGGTGGAGGTATAATGAGTGTGGAGGCGCTGGCCGCAGACAGAGTTTTGTCAATCTCACACTCTGCTTCTGTAATGACTCGCCTGGAGGCTCGAATCATCCCCTCCACTGGTGTTACTGTTGCCACGTTCAAGGGAAAAGGTTTCCGCGGGGTGAGAATGGCGGCAGAGGAGGGGGGAGGAGGGGGGATGGGGGAGGGGGGGGGGGGGGGGAGACGAGGAGGGAAGAAAATATTACAGCTAAATTAAAATAATGACCTGTCTCACCCTTCGTGTTTTGTATTAATATCTCAACTTGTTCCAGGTGAATTTGAATGTGTTTTCTTATTCAGCAGATTTGGTTTCTCGTCCTGTTTGTCCAGCTGGGCTTGCCGTAGCCGTGGACCAGCTGAGGCCAGTGAGCCACAATTTTCCATCCACAAAGCTTTAAAAATAATCTCTCTCTCCCTTCCTCCCTCTCTCTCTCTCTCCTCCTCTCTCTCTCTCTCTCTCTACTTCTCTCTCTCCCTCTCTCTCTCTCTCCCCCTCCTATCTCTCTCTCCCTCCTCCCTCTCTCTCTCCCTATTTCTCTCTCTCCCCCTCCTCTCTCTCTCCCCCTCCTCCCTCTCTCTCTCCCTCTCTCTCCCTCTCTCTCTCTCTACCTCTATCTCTCCCTCTCTCACTCTCCCTCTATGTCTCCCTCTCTCTCTCTCTTTCCCTCTCCCCTCTCTCTACCTCTATCTCTCCCTCTCTCACTCCCTCTGACTCCCTCTATCTCTCCCCCTCTCTCTCTCCCTCTCTCTCCCCCTCTCTCTCTCCCCCTCCTCTCTCTCTCTCTCTCCCCCTCCTCTCTCCCTCTCTCTCCCTCTATCTCTCCCCCTCTCTCTCTCCCCCTCCTCTCTCTCTCTCTCCCCCTCTCTCTCCACCCGCCTCCCTCTCCTCGGCCCCTCCTCTCTCCTGGGGGCGTGTCATAAAGACGTCATCGTCACCGTTGAGGAAGAGGAGCGATGAAGAGTGACACGATGATGAATCCGCCAGTTGAAGGTGAACAAAGAGGATGACGAGGCGAAAAACTCATTGTTTATGATTACTAACAGGAAATGATAAAAGACTTATTTTTAAAAGATATAGACTTCTTATGTCTTCCGGCCCCTGAAATGTCTCAATCCTCACTTTTATTTTAATTTGCTCTCATTGTTTGCGGCCCTGAAGAAATCTTTCCATGTATTGTTGCAATGCATTCTGGGACCGTTAACAGCACACAGATTATGAGTTTTGGACTGAGAATGTGTTATTATCTTATTTCAGAGGCCTATATATATAATATATTAATTTAATGAAAGAAATACCCAAATATGTTTGAGGTCTTTGGAAAATGGAGACGCCAGAAGATGTTATTTAGTCAGAAATATTGTGGTCATAATTGTTTTTTAAACTAATTTAAGGAGATCCTTATCAAAAGCAAGTATTTCTGATTTGTGTTAATAAAAAATAAAAAAATATCTCTCACATATTAGTATTGAGGCTCAGTGTCGCTCCGGCTGTACAGTATTATTGATCCAGCTGCATTACATGTTTTATATTCATACGGCATGAAATACAAAACCCATGGTTTATGGAAACATTACTCCATATAATGCAACTCATGCTTAAAAATACGGCTTATGATATTATATATTGTATATTTTAATATCAAGAAGTTCCACAAAAAGTAACACTTAATGGGACTAACAGCCTGATGTACTAGGAAATTAATTAATTAACATATCTTTTCTAATTCTCTTCAGGATTTTATGGATTTGGCCCTGAACGCCACAGACATGAATTCATAGCTGGACTTGTGGATTATTGTTGTTTTTTTTGGCCTTTTCTTGGGATTGAGTCGTGGTTTTCACACCAGTTTTCCGTGACGTCGTTTAAATTTCATCCTCAAAAACAAAATCCTCAACATATTCAGGAAGGAGAGCCACTCTGTTGAGAGATCATAGACACGATATACAGCATTAATTCTGGATATTTACTGTCTGTAGCTCCAGCATATGATTTGGCAGGTGGGCAGGGAGGGAGGGAGACGGAGGAGGAGGGAGGAGGGAGGGGGATGGAGGGAGGGGTGGAAAAGAGAGAGAGAGAGCATATACATCACTTCATCCTTAATTAGCTGTCATCAGCTTCTCTCCTCAGAGGAACCAGAGACTAATAATTAATGATCAAACTCTAAAGTAGAGTCACTCTCGTCCTCTCCCTCCCTCGCTCCCCCTCTCGCAGGAAGAAGAATTAACAAAGAAGGAGAGATAACGGCCGATTTGGGTTGGAGAGTAATGAAATCTGACGGTACGAAAGCCGAATAAACGAGTCGCCGGTAAACCAGCGAGGAAACCAAAAGCTCCTCCAGATTATTACTGCTTGTTTGGTGTGAAAATAAAAAGGGGGGGGGGGGGGGGGGCATCCTCTTTATTAGACACACAATGCCTCTAATAACGAGGCCGGCCTTATCGTCCCCGACGATGTGCCGTGGATTCACTGAATCCACGGCACATCGTCGGGGATAAGGAAGGAGCGGCCATGTTTTTATCAGAGCCCAGACGAGAGCAGCTAATTAGAGAGGAACACAGTGTAAGCGGGCATATGTGCACACGGGCGCCCGTCAGCCAACACGCGGCAGGAAGGCACCGCGGGCGGGCGGGCGGCTGACCGGCGCCGCCGCCAACACGCCACCGCCACGGCGGCATGTTATGGTCTCGGCGCCCCGAGCCCCTGGCACGCTCTGTCTGTAGCCCTGTTTGTAGTGGCAGGGAGGGGGGCGGGGGGAGCTGGCTTTACAGACCCCACCACAACCTGTCCTCTCTCCAAGACTGGACCCACTCTGAGACGTGTGTGTGTGTGTGCGTGTGTGTGAGTGTGTGAGTGTGTGTGTGTGTGTGTGTGTGTGTGTGTGTCTTCTTCTTAAGCTGCTCTTAAGTGCTTTAATTGGATTATCCGTAATGAGTAAACAAACAGCTACAGCAGCACAAATAATAAGCGAGTGAATAAACGTGTCAGGAAGCGCTTCCTCGCCGTCCTGCCCCTCTTCCTCTTCCTCTTTCTTTTTTCTTTACTCAACCCCTCCGCTCGTTTAGCTCCTCTCATGTGTAATTATCCCGATTAGGAATGATTCAGAAACACTGCCGCCGGAGAGGCGGGTGTGTCGCGGCTCTCGAGCGGCGGCGGCTTTGAAGTCCGCGGTGAGGCTGCGACGAGGCCCGTGATTCACCGACAGGAGGAAGAAAAGGAGGATGAAGAGCGACAGAACGCTGGAGAACGAGAGCGAAAGTAAACAAATGGAGAATTTTGAAATCTGATATCTGTGAATATTATTAGAACATTAATCTGAACTGATGACACAGATGCCTAAGCCATCTCCTTCTGTTGTTGAAGAGAGGAGAGGAGGGGAGGAGGGCAGAGGAGGAGAGGAGGAGAGAGGAGAGGAGAGGGGAGGGGAGAGGAGGAGAGGAGGAGAGGAGGAGAGGAGGAGAGGAGAGGAGGAGAGGAGAGAGGAGAGGGGAGAGGAGGAGAGGAGGGGAGAGGAGAGAAGGAGAGGAGGGGAGGAGAGGAGAGGAGGGGAAGAGAGGAGGAGGGGAGAGGAGGAGAGGAGGGGAGAGGAGGAGAGGAGGGGAGAGGAGAGAAGGGGAGGAGAGGAGGAGAGGAGAGGAGGAGGGGAGGGGAGAGGAGGGGAGGGGAAAGGAGAGGAGGGGAGGAGAGGAGGAGAAGAAAGGAGAGGTGAGATGGGAAGAAAGAAGAGGAGAAGAAAGAGAGAGTGAGATGAGAGGAGGAGAAAGGCGAGGAGGAGAGAAGGAAAGATGGAGAGGGGAAGAAAGGCGAGGAGAGAAGACAATAGGATAGGAGGAAAGATGGAGAGAAGAAAGCTATAGGAGAGGAGAGCAAAGGTTAGGAGAGGAGTCAATGAAATATAAGAGTGGAGTTGAGAGGGGAGGAGATGAGAGAAGAGGAGGTGTGGAAGGATGGAGAGGAGACACAAGGCGAGGAGAGGAAAGGAGAAGAAAGGCGAGTAGAGAAAAGGAGAGGAGGAAAGATGGAGAGGAGTTAAGAGGAGATGAATTAAAAAGGAAAAACATAAGAGAAGAACATAAGAAACAGGAAATGGAGAAAGGGAGTAGTTGGGGAGATGGGGAGGAAAAAGGAAATGGGAGAGGAATGGGATAAGAGTTTGATGAGGAGATGAGGAAAAACAAAGAGAGTGGACAAAAGGTAAAGAGGAGGAGAGGAAGATGAAGGATAAGAAGGAGAGGCAAGAGGAGATGTGAAGACCGAAGGATGAGAAGATGAAAAGGAACAAGAGAGGAGATGAGACGGAAGAGCGTCCTCTCATTCAGAGAAAAGAGGGGAGGAGAGGAGAGAAGGAAAAGAAGAAGAAGAGAAGGAGACAGACAAGGAGGGAAAATTAAGTCTGAGGGTAGAAGAGAAAAGGGGAGAGGAGATGAGAAGAGAGGAGAGAGAAAGGAGAGGAGAGGAGGGAGAGGAGAGGATAGGAGGGAGAGGAGAGGAGAGGAGGGAGAGGAGAGGAGAAATGAAATGAAATGAAAAGATGAGAGGGGGAGACAAGGGGTGAGAACAGAGGAGAGGAAATGAATGAAGAGGAAGAGGAGAGAAGACAGGCGAGAGGAGGTGAGGAGATGAGAGGTGAGAAGAGGAGAAAGAGAGGAGTGGAGGAAGGAAAAGGAACCAAAAGGAGAGGAATGAGGGCAGAGTGAAGGAGGAGAGGAGAAGGAGCTCTTTACTCTTTTAATTCCGATTTATGGAGCAATAAAAAGGTCCATTTCCTAAAAAAAAAAGAAATCTATCCAGAAAAATCTCAGCCAAATGGTTCCATCACCTTCTCGCCCTAATTGCAGCCATATGCAATTTTAAAGGCTATTCTACCTTCTAATGGTTCCCCAGGGGAACGAGGGGTTAATTGCTGCAGCTGGTGATGTAGCTCCTCCGTAATGAAGAGGTGAGCTCTCTCTCTCTCTCTCTCTCCGTCGATCACTCTCCCGTTCCCCCTCTCCTCCGGGAGCAGCTGTCTGATTCAGTGTTAAGGGAGGCCGGACCTCTCCGGGCACTTCCTGCTTCGCTTTAGTCGTGAAGGATTTCTGTTTGTTGATAAAACGCAGCAGCTGCTCGCAGAGATCGTTTAAAAAAAAAAGTTTTAACTGACAAAAAGTTTTTTTTAAACAAAAAACAAAAACGAAAATAAAACAAATATTATTCGAAATTCAAATTGTCGACGTCACAGAATCGACATCCATCAAGAGTTACTGATCGACTTCCTGGTTCAGCTTTGAGTTACGCACTTCCTGTACAGCTGTGTGGGATGAGTGGATTAATCAGGATCAGGATCAGGATCAGAATCAGGATCAGAATCAGAATCAGAATCAGAATCAGAATCAGGATCAGAATCAGAATCAGAATCAGAATCAGGTTCAGAATCAGAATCAGGATCAGAATCAGAATCAGAATCAGGATCAGAATCAGAATCAGAATCAGAATCAGGTTCAGAATCAGAATCAGAATCGGGACCAGAACCAGAACCAGAATCAGAACCAGAACCAGAATCAGAATCAGAACCAGAACCAGAACCACTTATTGACATGTTTGTTTTCCCATTCTAGACATTTGTCTGGTGGAAGCTGCATGACATTTACATTTAACAATAAACATTTAACAGAGTGCAATAAATGAGAATAAATGAATGAATATTTACAATTGACAGTAGAATATAAAAACAAGATAAAGTGCATGAAATATAAGTGAAGTGTTAAGTGGTAGCAGTTCAGCCCTGAACCCAATAATCAGACTGAGCCGCCTTCATCGGTGTGAGTGATGTTGGTGATTATCGTGTTTTAATCCAGCGATAACATTATGGCTGTCAATCCTTCGATTTATAACTTTAATATTCCGGATTTGCCGAGGTAGTGTTCCTGGTTCCTGGTTCCTGGTTCCTGGTTCCTGGTTTGGTTTTTGGGGGAGAACGAGCTGCATGAGCAGGGTGATGTTGTGTTTTTATTTATTCCTGGTGTGTTTCCGTGTTACAGACTGCCCCAAATTAGTTAATTATTTATTCTGTTTATTTAGAATTTTCTGTATATGTTTACGGTTCAATGTATTGGTTGGTTGGTGTTCTTGTTTTATTTGCTACACGTTCAAAATCAATATAAATATAAAAGATTGCAAATACACGTCCCAGTAAATCCACACACTTCGTAAAATTATAATGTAATTAATTGCTCTACATTTTCCCAGTAGGCCAACTGGTGGCCGACGTGTGAAATAAAATCATGTCAAATCATTATTAATATTGTGCATTATATTTATGTATACACGTAACATCTTTGCGTGCTTTCAATCAGACTTTGATGGAGCAATCACTTTGGTGAATGCCATGTTTTTATAGAAATATTGTCCAAAATCACGAAATAAATAAATAAAATCAATCTTCAAACTGATGGGCGATGATCAGATATCACATCTACACCAAATCAAGACTAATATATACGTGGCATACGATATGAGAGTGTTTGTGGTCTGAGATTTGGCCGGATTGATCCAGACAGGTGGGAAGCACAGAGGGGGTGGTGCTGGAAACACAGGAAGTAGGGATGAAGCGAGCAGGAGGGGGTGGAAGGCCTGTGAAGGTCACTGTGAAAGTCACGCGGCGGAGAAGACGAGCCGAGGACGGAGGTGCGTCACAAGCCGGGGGTCCAATCCCCCCCCCCCCCCCCCCCCCCGGCAACTGATTACGAGGCAAACGGAGACGGATGAAGCGGCGCCGAGGAGAGACAGCGGCGGAAATAGAGAGCGATGGAGCTGGGAGACGGAGGAGGAGGAGGACAAAGAGCAGGAAGTACAACGTCGGAGGGAAGGAGGAGAGAGACCAAGGGTTGAACCCGACTCAGCTGTGAGGGGCACCTGTTCACGGCTGGACCGCCTCCCCCCGCCGACCTTAATCAAATTTACCACAGAGACAGACTGTGACGACGCCCCCCTCTAACAAGAAACCCACTGCGTGTTACATCCAAATAATCCCTACCTCGAGCCAGGCTCACACCGCGTGCCACCTCCAAAGGTGTCCCACCTCTAACTGCACACCCACGGCAGGATGCGCCGCAATAATCCTCCGAACTCTAATTAACTGTCCGACGTTCCCGGGTTCTCGTTCGAGGGGAGAGCTGCACTGTGGGAACACAACTTGATCATTTGATTACATATCAAAACATCTGGATGATGATTTTTGCTGTTGTAGTGAAAAATCAACGCGCCACAGCCCTTAAAGACGTTCACGGTTGGTGGCTGGGCTTGTTTAACAAAACAATATTTTAATAATACTTTACTTATGTCTACATTGTATGGGACAAAGCCCTTTTTTAAATTTTGAATGGATGCCAAAAAAGCCAGACACAAATTATGATTAAAAGTAGACTTACCGCCTCCGCCATCTGTGTATACACGTCATATTTAGAATGTGAACTCATAAGTTATGGCCAAATAAATAGGTTTTGTGAGGTCACTGTGACCTTTGACCTTTGACAACACAATTCTAATGAGTTCATTCTTGGGTCCATGTGGATGTCGTTTCCCTGGACAGTTTTGAAGCCTGGAGTTTGGCATTTTGGCCGTGGCCATCTTGTTTTTTGGAAGTGACAAAATTTAGACTGCAAAGGAGTTTATAGCTCTGGTAGAGACCTGTCAATCACAGTAAGCCCCGCCCTAAAGCACCGCCTGCTTTATGGTCTGTTTGACTCTGAATGAGCATAATTTACTAAATGAACATCATGCTGTATTGAAGAAGACTTGAAACTAGAGATTGAGACATAAACTCATGTTTACAATGTTTACTGAGGGAATACATCAAGAGAGAAGTAGAGTCATTTATATAGACTTCTATACAACCAGAGGAGTCGCCCCCTGGTGGTCAGGAGAGAGAAAGCAGCTTTAACACATGAAGCATAGACTTCTATACAACCAGACTTGACCCCTGGTGGTCAGTAGAGAGAGTGCAGCTTTAACACATGAAGCATAGACTTCTATACAACCAGAGGAGTCGCCCCCTGGTGGTCAGGAGAAATAATGCAGCTTTAACACATGAAGCATAGACTTCTATACAACCAGAGGAGGCACCCCCTGGTGGTCAGGAGAGAGAATGCAGCTTTAACACATGAAGCATAGACTTCTATACAACCAGAGGAGTCGCCCCCTGGTGGTCAGGAGAGAGAATGCAGCTTTAACACATGAAGCGTAGACTTCTATACAACCAGAGGAGTCGCCCCCTGGTGGTCAGGAGAGAGAATGCAGCTTTAACACATGAAGCATAGACTTCTATACAACCAGAGGAGTCGCCCCCTGGTGGTCAGGAGAGAGAATGCAGCTTTAACACATGAAACAGACTCTAAACCAGTGATGAACTACATATTTTATCATTTGTGATTTGTGTTTTTGTTTGTTTTAGAAGTGTTGTAGTCTACAAAAGTCGTAGCCATTGTTGTCTTTTCATTGTTTTTCCACACAATCTGTTCCGAGTCGTCACCGAAGGCCTCACCACTCAAAACGACTACAAGAATCAGCTTCTCTGCACCGCTGTGCTCCCTCTTACCCTCCACACCTCTTCCTCATTTCCTACATAACAGATTGACTCCGCTGACAAAATGTATTAATAGTATTTTTCTTGTAGATATGATTCAATCCATCATCCCTCCCCATCGCCCCTCCGATCTCCGTTTCTCATTCAATCTGTCGCTGCCTCTCCTCCCACTCGCTCTCGTACGAGAGAGAGGTGTCAGTTTCAGTGAAACAACTTAATTCTGATGTCAATGAATTAATTAGATGTGTTAATGAGCTAGCGACAGCTAACCCAAATTAAATTAATACCGTAATGGCCTCAGACAGCGAGAATTAGCTCCCATTTCAGTAAACGCTTTCTGGAGTGTACACAGCCGCCAAGGATAGACACACACACACACACACACACACACACACACACACACACACACACACACACACACATACACACAGCTCAAACAACATCCATCCCCCCGAGCAGATCATCATCCAGATGTAATTAACTGACTAATTACAGGAGCTCTCACTCGCTCCCCCACCCCTCCCCCCCCCCTCGCCGTGTCTCTTCTCTTTCTAACTCTGCCTCTCCGTCGGCTTCCCCGAGCTCGGTGGTTCGAAACCCCTCCGAGACTCACAAGTTTTCTCACATTTCCTCCCAGTTTCCCGCTACTTCCTCCCGCGTTGGTTTCGGACGCCTCGCTGTCAGAGGAGTCGTGCTCCTCCTTCCTCTCGCCATCACACTTAAAGACTCATTACGCGCAACAGGCCCGACTTAAAGGCTGTTTAGGCCGCCATTAGCTCTAATCGTGACTCCTCCGCAGTTGCCACGCTCCAGCGGACCCGCTGATGGGGAAACGCTGCCACCAGACTAGTAATCTGATCACAAAAAGAGGCACAAAATGGCTGCTGTCTGCGTGTCGGCCGGCCGGGGAGGGAAATGGTGTCACGAGTTTTGGGTGTTTAAAATACTTCATTACATTTCATTTAGCTGAGGCTTTTATCCAAAGCGACTTACATGCTATACAGTAGACTGTAGACACAGCAAGTGTCTTGCTCAAGGACAGCGGAGCCGGGGATCGAACCACCGATCCTCTGATTGAAAGTCTGACCTGCTAACCACTGACCCACAGTTGCATATTATTATATACACCGATTACCTACTTTAATTTACATAAACGTTTAAGACGCAAGATCAGACATTGGGAGCATTTTGGTTGCCTCTCTAAGGCTCTCAACATGGCCGCCGCTCCCCATAGCTAACGATGCTAACGATGCTAACGGCGAAAAAGCAGAAAGGGGCTAACGGCGTTTACCTGAGGGGGGGAACTGGAACGGCTGGTGCTGTAGGCCTCCGCGGCAACGCTGTCGGTCGGGGGGCCTTGTGCGCTGTAAAGAGAAGGTCATGTGACCAAACACACTCCGGTACACGTTACTCCACGGTACCTTTACTATTTATATTGTTTTCCTTTGGGGTCCATCTCACCTGGTTGCACTGTGAATCCACTCAGAGACCTCGTGACAGTGTGTTAGTGCTCTACGTACGCACATATGTGTGTGTGTGTGTGTGTGTGTGTGTGTGTGTGTGTGTGTGTGTGTGTGTGTGTGTGTGTGTGTGTGTGTGTGTGTGTGTGTGTGTGTGTGTGTGTGTGTGTGTGTGTGTGTGTGTGTGTGTGTCTGTGTACAGTGGGCCTGTCTGCGTTAGCATGAGCATTTTCCTGGGGTGACACTCTGCAGGGAGCGAGCTTCTCTCACAAACACCATCTGTCAACAACAGGCTCACCTGCTAGCAAACATTTAGCTCAGGAACCATCTCGCCTGCTCGCTCTCCTTCTCACACACACACACACACACACACACACACACACACACACACACAGCAATACAATTCAGTGATGTCAAAGCAGAAGATAATGTAATTTCCCACTTAGTCGACTGCTTTGCAGCCTCTGTGATCTCTGAAGGATACTCGTGGATATGTGTCTGCATGTGTGACAGACGGAGGGATGGAGCCTCGCTGAAGGGAGGAAGAGAAGGAGGAGAAGAAGAAAAAAAAAGCACAAAACAGAACATTTGACACCTTGTCTGAACATGAAAATTGTTGTGCTGGAGAGTGAAACGCTCGTGCAGAGCGGGGAGCGTTTGAGGGAGTGCGAAGGTGAGAAAGAGTGAGATGGAGACAGCAGAGTGGGGGGAGACTATTACCTGAGGTGTCTGACTAAATTAACTTCTCATCATCACTAATTAGCCCCTTGTTCCTCGGTTCCCTGCAGGTGAGTGCTACTTATATTACTGTGTTTGTGCCAGAGTAGCGTGCGAGTGTGTGTGTGTGTGTGTGTGTGTGCGTGTGTGTGTGTGTGTGTGTGTGTGTGTGTGTGTGTGTGTGTGTGTGTGTGTGTGTGTGTGTGTGTGTGTGTGTGTGTGTGTGTGTGTCATCTTGGTTTGTGTTTCCCACATAATCAGTTATATATCAATGTTTTAACGTGCGAGTTATCCTCATAAACATGAAGAGTATAAGTATATTTTGTATCATATCTTAAGCATAAGCTTGTCTTCATGTTTCATTTAATTAAAACCAACTTTCTGGTCCATTAATCCAGTTTACTTTAAAGGCGAGGAGGCGGAGAACATGTTGAATGAGTTGTGGGGGGGTGGGGGGTATATTTACTTGATGTGATGTTCAGTATTGATACAACACGATAAAAAGATTGATTTAATCAAACATGACCACCTTTTTACATCTTCAGTGGATTTTAGCTTTTTGAAATTAGTTTGTTTTCCCAATTAACAAAGCAGCAGAAACACAACAACAAACGAAAAGTAGCAAGTTGTGCAGATGAGGTTTTAAAAAAAAAAAAAAAAATCTTGGGGCTTATAGAGGAATCTCACCTCAATACATTATAAGCAAATACAAATATCGTATAAATGACTAGCACCAGGATTTTTACTAAACAGGAAAACCTTTCAGAGGATTCACATGTTATGACCCTCATTGTCAGTCAGTCACACAGTGCAGGTTTTTGGTCATCAAGCTAAATATTGGGCGAAATTTACTTGATCCCAGGATCCTCGAAGTGACAACAATTGACCCTTCGCTAAGCCCAACCCCTTGAAAGCAGTCAGCCAATCATAGCGTAGAATCCGGTCTCTTCTCCGGAGACTCTCTTTCAGATTTTCTTAATTTTCAGGCTGGTTTTGTGGATATTGAGCTGGTTAACGTTGCGATTACTTTTTAATTTGGAGTTGATTTTGGCCCCAGTGGACAGAGGAGGTAGTGCATCCGAGCGCCATGAGTCCCTTCAGGCAACCGCTTTGTAACGATCGTAACAGAATGGAGACTTGCAGGAACAGCGTTGTTGCTTAGTTTCATAGCTTTCTGCCTCGACAACCAGGTTTATTTTTAAAGTTCAGCTTCCGTCTTTATCTTTTTAACCTATTTATGCTGAATCAGTTTTACATCCTTCAATTATCCTTCAAACGCTTATTGTTGACCCTTCTTTCTGCTTCTTTCTCAAATGTATATTTCGTTGTTCCTAAAATGTGATATGTATTCAGTGAGTGCAGTTAGTGACAGTGTGGGCGCCGTGGTAACGCAGCTCTGACAGCTTGACGGAGTAGCAGCAGGGGGCGGGGCTTAGCGAGGGGTCAATTGATTCTAATGGGCTATTGAATTTTAAACATTTTAAAGTTATGAAAATATGAAGCCACTACTTGATGCTGCTGATGAAAGTTATGCAACATTTGAGCCACACAGAAATTGTTTCAACATTAGTCACAAAAATAATGAAAATATGAAGTGTCTCAATAAATATAAGATCTGCAATGTACATAAGCCAAATCTTCACATGCAAGTATGAAACCCATCCAACAGTAAACCCCTTAATTAGTTTATTACAGCCTTCTGTAAAAAAAAAAAAGAGGTTTAACGTTAAGTATTTCTCATATTACATTTGGCATATTACTACGATATATTCCTGCTTTCTCACCGGCACACTTTAAGAACGTAGAATAATCTGATTATTCAAATAGATGTTAATTAGAGCCGTTTCCTCAAAGGACGGCATCATTGGGTTGAATAAAAGCGAGTCATCTCTGAAGATTCCTCCAAAGAACCTGCGTGGACATAAAAAGAACAGCTTTGTCGTTTTCTTTTGTTTTTTTTTTGTTTTTTTTGTTACATTTTTATTTGCCCAATTCTCCTTTGTGTTCGGTCAGTGTTCCTCTGTTGGGACATCTTTTGAAGTGGAACAATGGCGGCGGATGAATAACCCGATATAATACATATTCATGGCGTTGGAGAAGCAGTTGAGTTGATCCACTTGTTTGAGACACAACAAAGGTAGCTTCCTCTCCTCTGTCATCCTCTCTGCTCCCAATCCCTCCGCCGCGCCTCCTTCAATAGTTTGCCTTTTTTCCCGTTCCTCCTTAATTATCTCCTGAAATCCCCCCTCTGTTTAAACCTTTGTCTCGTTCCCAAGTGGAACCTATAAACAGACAGCGGCAGCTTTCCGTGGGGGGAAGCAAAAAAAGGAGGAGGGAGAACACATTTCTCTGGTTAATCTTTTCGAGGAAAGAGGCTTCACAGCTTTCTGTGCCGGTTGGCGGTGACTTTTACCCGTAACTCGCCGACGCGGTTGACGTCGCAAAACGCAACTTGACGAGGTTCCACCGGACGCGTACGACCTGACTGGCGGAGCGAAAAAACGCCAGCCGCTAAATTAGCCACGCGGTGTAAGCTAACAACAGACAAGAATAGCCTCAGCGGCCTCGTCGGCAGAACAATCGTAATTACAATAACATTGTGTGGTAATCCTTCTAAATAGGAGCCAGGAACCAAATCGGTTTGATGACGGCGGTTCTCAGCTTAGTTGCCTCTCACCGGTTTGTTCGGTAATCCTCATTAGCAAAACACTAATCCCCCCATCCCCTCTTCCCCTTTACACCTTCCACGTTGCCATGTTTCGTCCTACCCCCTCTGACGTATTAAAACTTCTCCAAACTTTCACGGCCATGTGGCGTCTTCATAGCGGATTCCACAAAGTTCGGGGACGCTTGCTGGGTTCTTTACAACGAGCTCACAGATGTCGGAATCGGCTTCTGCAAATGTTTGTACATTCATGGTAAATTATGAACCGCGGCCATTGTGTTCCCGCACTCGGCGTATGAAACATGGATATCTGTGTCGAACAAAGGATTGAGGAAGCTCTCCGTTTGTCACTTGGCTGAAACAAGTTGAATATGAATGTACAGTAATTAAACCAGGACCCATTTTTCTTTTGGTTGTACTATAGCCATTAATAGAAATGATTCCTTTCTGTAAATCAGATGTGCGATCATATTTTTGTAACTTCTGCAAATGGAAGCCTAAAACATTTACAATTTAGATACAAATGTAACATGTATTTAGATACAGACTTTGAATCGCCTTGTTGTTGCTATACAATTAAACTCATCTTGCCTTACAAACATTAATCATATAGGTTGTCTTCTTTTGTTTTTAAGTTCATGTGGGCCAATAACACATAGTACAACAATAGTGCTGTTTTCAGAAGATGCTTCGCTTCTTTCTGTTTGTCATCCAGTCCAGATGATGGACTCAACTACTCATCATCCTTTTAAACAATCTGGGAAGCTGAGAAGCAGAATAAACCAAACAACGGCACACTATCACTTCCACTTGATTCAGTTATGTCGTTCCAGTCGATAGACCTTCATTAGTAGATCTCCAATGATGCACTTCACTCATACAAACACCTCGGTCAAGGTTGCCTAAGTCCAGAGGAAAGCAGAGGACAGTTTGACACGTCGTAGTGTGAAAAGCGTTGTCACTGATAACATCAACAAGGGCAGGGAAACAGAAAACAGGAGAAACAAAAATAAATCAACATAAGGACGATGTCAGCTGTGAAAAAGGCCTCGGTCGGCTTAAGAGACAATGTGTATTTGTAACCATGTCAGCAAAATGTCTTGTTGTGTTTGTTACGACATCATGGTCCCCAGAGGATGCATCCCAAAGACTTCATAACGACATTCAAAATTCAAATGTTTAACCTCAAAAACGGTTCACTTTCCAGATTCCAGTTATGCTCCACCCTTCTCCAAATGACCCGGCGACGTCAAAGCCCGATTGCGTGAACAATTCTTTTGGTTTTCTATTTTTTTAAGACCACAACCGAAAAGTACATATCCAAGAGGAAACTGAAAAGTCACAATAACAAATCTGTGTACTGCTTCAGCACCACGGACAGCGCCGTGGATTTATTAACAAAAAATGAACACAAATTGAATATCATTACAGCTTCTTTAAGTCTCTCCATTAAATCCATCGGGCACTTCTTATACCGGCAGAACGTGGAACAACGTACGATGTTTCTAATGTTGAAGGACATCTTTCCATCTGTATCCGTCTTCAAACCTCAGCCACCTCCACCGCCTCTCCTCTCATGCATTTCAAAGGCGACACAAACTGCCTGCAGCTGGAGGCTCCTCGTCCCACAATCCTTTGCTCCCTAATTATTCAAATAACCGACAGGACCGAGAGCTGTGATTCGCCAGCCCTCTTCAATTAGCGTTGTGTTAATTAAAGAGCATCATCAGGTTCTCGTTAGTGATTAAACACCCGAGTGTGATTACTTAGCTCAGCAGGACTCCTGACGATTCATCAGCCCCCTGATCCCCACCGATGGGTGTTCGTGAGTGTGCGAGGCGTTTGAAATTTAGCAATGCCGGGGCGCAAGCAATGGGAACAGATTCTCCCGCTCACGCTGCATATCAATGCTCCAGTGAACGCTGCATATGCAAAGCTGCGAGGACGCGTGCGTGTTTGTGTGTCCGATTAAAGGGGGGGGTTTTGTTCACTTGCTGATGAGGTGTCTGAAGTAAGTTAATTGCCTTTCAAGAGAGCAAGCCAGCTCTGCCTCTTGCGTGCGTGTGTGCGTGTGTGTGTGTGTGTGTGTGTGTGTGTGAGTGTGTGTGTGTGTGTACTTGCATTTGTCAGAAGCTCTGTGCCTGTGTCTATGTCACTTCACCAGCTAATTGCCTATCATAGGACTGCTCAGGTCCCT
>CM042219.1:24348303-24505803 GCA_023566465.1 Cottus gobio | reverse complement strand
ACAGAGAGAGGAGGAAGTTAGGTTGTTTTATTTATTTATTATACGAGTGTGCTTATATTTAGTACCAATGTGCTGCTTTTTGATGATTTGCCGTCTTAATAAATAGTGAATAAGTGAGTGAATGAGTGGAGGTTGTTCCATCTCTGTATCGTGCACTGATTAAAGAGTTACTGCTTTTAATTATGCAGAAGTAACATGAATATATTAAGTTTGCACTGATTTATTGATTTTCTGTCATGCATCACTTTGCACTCAACAGTAATATTAAATATGGAAAAATATTTTGTTTTATAAACTTCTTCATTTACAGTGTGGTAACATTTCTTAAGCTTATCACTAGCGAGATGAAGTCAGAGTAAATTCCTTAATCATTCTGTTCAGGCTTATTTATGTATTCCTTTAACATATTTCTCCATAAATATGTGTGCGTTTACCTTCTTGGTGATGCCGTCCTGTATGACCGAGGTCCGGTACACCTTGAGTAAGCCTTCTCTCGACAGACTGTCTACGAGGCGTAAAATAGTCTTCCGACAACACTTTGAGTTGATCCCATCGTTCTTCTCATCCTCGTTGATTATCTTCTGGAGCCTGGGGAAAGACGGCATTTCCTCTTATTGTGCAATAAAATGCTTTGAAATTAATGAATTAATTGTACTGGAGTGGGGTTGTATGAGGTACTTATCCACAGTCAGTAGATGGCGATCAGCAGTGTCAAAGCCACCAGACTACATTGAATAAAACTGTACTTTTAACCCGCAGAGGACAGACGTGTCCGGTGTACCGCTGCCTGGCTGGGTGAGTTAGTTTGTGTATTGTGTGACCTCAAAGTAACCCTTTAAAACCACAAAGTGCTCAATAACACAAACAGACTGACCGATCGAGGTGGGAGTCGACCAGCACCCCCACGTTCTGAGGGCTAGGATGACTGTTTTTGTCAAAGGAGTCTGGTGGCTTTGAAGAAAGCAAAGGTAACAGCGTCAGTTACCCACTGAAAGTCAAGATAAACATACTTTAAGTGTAGCTTATACCTAAACTGATGTAATCCTGCAATTTCCCCACTGAGGGACTAATAAAAGATTATCTTATCTTGATTTTTTTTAAGGGTATTTTTTCTTTTAGGTGTCTGAAATATATTTTTCCGTCGTACTTCTTTTCTGTTTCTCAAAACTGTACATCTACATGTATTTATGAATTACTTAGTTGTATGTCCGTGTACTTTTGTAATATGTGAAGTTCTCAATAAAGTTGCTGCAGCTGCCTGTAATACCAGTTTAAGAAATACTGACCATTATATTATTGTAGGGGAAACACTGGAGATAATACACCGACTGTGTACAAGTACCTCACACAATCCAAACTCTGGGTTTACATGAAAGCGTTTAAGACCGACTGACGGGAAAAAACCCTCGATGATCCTGAAGTTGCGGACAGACTCGATGATCAGGTTCCTCCTCTTCAGCAGCCGGTACGTCTCGTGAGACCTCGCCAGCGACCGCTTGGACCTCACGCGACCCTGAAGGAAGGGAATCGAACGGTTGACTCCGGACGCTCATCTACGGATCTCAAACTGCCGGAACGGGGAAAACAAAGAGAGGAGAAGCACTGACCCGCGGCTTGCAGACCTCTTTGACGACCACGATGTTGTTTTCCGTCGAGGTATCGGCTGCATTTAGCTCCGCCCTCTCAGGTAAGGGAGGCGTGGCCAGACTGGAGTTGGATCCTCCCTCCGTGGCTTCTTCTGATAGAAGAGATTGTTAAATGTTATATGTAATCATAATATGCATGTAATATGATGAACAGCACAAAAAGGAGCAATTTTGGAGAACATTTTATTTAATAGACAATATTCAGCGTTCATACACATTTTGACTAATGGATTTCCATAACATTTCCATGACTTTTAACCAAATTTCCATGACTTTTTCCAGGACTTTTCCATAACTTGTTTTACAAAGGTTTCGAGATTTTTTATTTTTATTTTTTCAAGGACTTTTCCATGCCTGGAAATAACCATTTTTTTAAAATTCCATGACTTTTCCAGGTTTTCCATGACCGTATGAACCCTGAATATTTTTTTTATGAACATACTTGAATGTTTGTGTATGTTGTCGGTTATAATTCTCAGAAAGAAAGAAAATTGGAATCGGCAGGTGAGATTTAGAAAATTGCAATTAAAGCATCTCTAGTATTTACAGATTCTTTCCGTCTCAAACGAAATTGTTGCTGCAGGTTTAGGATTCGCTCATTTTCAGCAGCATTGTTCATTACTGAAAACACAATGTTCCCTTCCAGGTTTTCCTGCTGCTGGAGTGCATGCCTGCAGCTTACCTGCTCTGGTCGGCGAGTCGGGTCTCGTGCTGGTCGCGCATTCGCTGCTGGCTGGAGTTTCACCCGAGTGACGACAGAAAAAAATAAAGAAGGCGGATGAAGAGGAACAAATACTTTTATTTGGCCGTTTATCCGCCGTGATAACTTCGAGGGGAACTCACATTCAGCTGGCGTGGTTTGCGCGACGGGGATCTCCGGTTGCGTCGGATTCGTTTCCACGCCGCTTTTCCCTGCTGCCGTCTTTCTCCCCGCTTCACCTGGCTCTCCGTCCGGGCCTCCGGCCGCTACACCCGCTCCTCCGTCGCCGCACGCCGGCCCGGCTTGCTCCGCCCCCGCCTTGCCTCCTCCGCCCGCTTTCTGACTCCGCTTTGGGGGTCGGCGGGGCGCGGCGTTCCCGTTCGCCGTCGGCGTTCCGGCATCCGCCCTCTCCGCCGGCGCAGCAGAGTAAAGAAGATTCTTCCGCTCCTGCTCCTGCGCAACCATTTGGATTTGATTGCTCACACCGACACACCTGTTGAGAGAAGAGAGCCGAGCGACGGGATCAGACACGATTACGGTGTTAAATATTATGAACTAGAGAATCCACACTTGTTTATGGATACACACTTCTGGCTGATGAATCTTGTAGTCCTCTGACGACCCTCATCTATCATAATTCCCTGCGGGGTGAGAGACATCACGTGCATTAAAATGAGTGACAAGAAAACCTTCACAATATAACATATGGAACGGAATAGCCCTGATTTAATACAACATTATTAAAATGCTCATTTTCTGTATTAAATATTGTAATGAACCACATTTTAATGAAGAGTGTTTCCTATATTGTGTCCACCTCATTTATGGAGGAGAAAAACTCTGAACAAGTGTGGCTAAAATTGAAAATAATTGTCTTCATCTAGTCGCTGTGTGAGGCTGAACTTAGGCATAGCCGGGCTGTGAGCTAAATGCTAACGATATGGTTATGAGCTCACAATGACGATGCTAACATGCTGATATTTACCATGTTAATATTAAAAAAAGCAATTCATATGGTGGAAACTATGGAAGCCCATTTCCGGCAGTAAAAGCAAAACAATAATGAGATAAAAAGTCATAATTAGGTGATAGAAAGTTGAAAAATGTGAGATAAGAAAGTCAAAATTATGAGTCATTTCAGTTGTTTTTTTCTCACCAGATAACAGAAAAAAATATAAAAACTCCAGCGCTACAAAGCGCATGCACACTTACTATCCCATAATTTAAACTTTCTATTTCATAATAGGGGTCACATGGGCGGGAAGCCCAAAACACATCCGACAATTGAGAGTCCGCTGCCAACTTCCTATTATGTAAGATATTTTTCCAATACCTCGAACTGCACATTAACTATTCTTACAGATTTAGTTTGAACCGCTGGATTTTGAACGGAAGTAATACCTACAAAAAAAAGCAATTTAATTAAAAAATGTCTCCATATGGTAAAACATGGTGTTAGCAGTCTTACCTTAACCATTGCTTCCCTCTCCAGCCTTCGGCAGATCATGCGAGCTTCCAGCTTACCGATATGCATCCTTATCCCGACATCCCGCTGGGTGATTCCCTTCGTGCCGCAGGACAACACTGCATCACAACAACAACAACAACAAAGTTATGTTTACAGAATTAATTAATTAATCATTTCTCGGACAATGACATTTCTTTGCTCCGTCCTCTTGAACATCAGATCTGAATAGAAACAATAGATTTGAGGGGTAGAGGCTGTCCCACTCCTGTATGCCTTATTCAAGCTTCATCTAATCCGTTTTTGTTTTTTTTTGTCATTCACAAATATATATATATTGGTTACAGCTCAGATTTATAGAAAAAGCTGCAATGCTGTCTGCACAACATTCAACATCTGAGCTGAATCAGTGCTGAAGAAAGTAATGAAATCAAGAAAGAAGAACGTGTTTCATCACTGATGGATTTGTAAACATGACTTTTTCCTTGAATCCTCAATAAATCACCATCGTCAAGACGAAGAATACATTTTATCATCAATATTCTTGTTTATTAGATAATCTGGCTGCCTGTTTTATAAAGAAAAGTAGTGCATCGAATTAACTTCAAGTTAGTAGTAAAATATGCGTAATTTGCGTAAAGCATTTTGCTTGAAAAAGTTCCTCGATACCAAACATCCTCGTGCATTATTCACATTATTCTGTGCATAAGAGGATTAAGTGACACAAGTATTACACTGCTTGGAAGCAGGTGGAAGAATTTTAACCTTCTGCAGCCGTATTGTTTCGGTTAATTCAGACTTAATTCAAGTTTTACTGGAAATGCAACAAAGTCGACCTAATAAACAAGAAACTGCCGCCGTGATTTAAAAGCGACTTCAGAGTTTATTCAGACAAGCGACCGCCGCGTTAAACCGAAACTCCGGGAATCAAACCTACCGAGTTGGTAGGCCTGTGACAGGAGGTCGGTCTCCATGACGCGCCCCTCTGAGGGCAGCGCTCTGTTGTCGTAATCTTCGTCCTCGTCGTCCTCGTCGTCATCGACGCCCTTCTTTGTGTACGGCTTTAACAGCCTCAAACAGCGCACGTGTACCTTAGATCCTGGAGAACGAAGTGAAGGATGCAGAGCATTAGTATGGATGTGGGGGGGAAATGATGCGTATAATTAAATATTTTAAATCATTTTAATGGAAGTATTGTATTTTTTGAAGGAACTTTAGCACTATTTCAATTTATAAAAAATAATTATATATTTTTTTTTTCTTTTCTTTTCCCGGCACGCTACTATTTTAATATCAGAGATATAAATGTCATGCTCAGTTATGTATAACATCACTTTATTATTTAAAAAATATTCCTTTAAAAACTTTATGACAAAATTAACTTTTTGTCTTGTCATGGCGACTGTGGCTCAGTGGTTAGCAAGTCAGTCTTTCAATCAGAGGGTCGGTGGTTCAAACCCCGCCTCAGCCAGTCCATGTCGTTGTGTCCTTGAGCAAGACACTTAACCCTAATTGCTCACCGTTGCTGTGTCTACGGTCTACTGTATAGCATGTAAGTCGCTTTGGATAAAAGCGTCAGCTAAATGAAATGTAATGTAATTACTAATAATAATAATAATAATAGCGATCTATAATGAATTGTTCGAAAAGTTTTTTCGTCCCAATAAATATTAACATGATGCTAAAGAGTTCTATTACTCCTTATGTTTTGGTGATTTTATCAATTTATTCTAACTTAAACTTTAAGAATCTGTTCACACTTTAAATATTCTGCAGATTTAAAATGATCATGAACTTCATTGAGCCTTTTAAAATGAATCACTAAAGATGAATCAGTGGAGTATAAGAGGTCCGTTATGTTTTTCATGGAATCTCAACCACTTTCTGTTTTTTGTTTTGTTTTTTTAATACAGTATTTAAGGCAATAAACAAAAAATTGCAATTTCTCAACTGGGCCACAGCTTTATTTCTGATATTGCGATGACTCGGCGGCCCGTTACCTTTTTTGTTGATGCAGGGCCCGGCGGAGGGGTCCAGGTCCTCCAGAGGAAACAGGCAGATCTCCACCAACTTGGCAGTTCGCATGTATTGAAACACACGCTTGCAGCTTCGGTCATTCACATTCTGCGGGAAAACACACAGTTATAACCACAAACAGAGACACAGAGACACACTAACCAGACATGTAGAGAGATACACTCACAGAAAGTTGTTCTTTGAGAGCCACTAAGGTGGCAATGTGACCAGGTGTCTGCAGGAGGAGGTTGGACACGTGCTCCATCAGTATGTCGTACTTCGTCCTCCTGGAAGAGCAGACAGGAAACAAAGAAGGGGGATGGCAAAGGCTGCAGGAAAAAGGTGCTCCTAAATCTTAATACCAGTTTTGTAATCGGACCAACATTGGATTTGTTCCCTCTTAATATTTTCAGTAGTGTAAAGATGAGGAAAGAGGAAAGATGCATTCAACTGAGGACAAGCCGACTGTTTTTTTTTCCCCACCGAGAGAACTTAAATGAGAAGGAAACCTTTCTTTTACAGGTTTTTTTGGGGGAACATGCAAAAGAAATCTAATTACATTTCATAAAAGTGTAAAAGCCAGGTAGCATCATGCTTCATCCTCTGGGAACCATCAATGCCTGTATACATTTTCATTACCATCCATCTCTTAAGCCTCTAGCGTAGTTAAAAAGTATTGAAGTTAGATACTATAGAACTTCACTTTAGACAAATTAGAGAGATTACAAGGGGACAGCAGGCTCCTCCCCCAATAACCTCCCTATTGGGACCCAACAGCAGAACAGTGTTGAGACACAGCTCATGAACAGACCTGTTTACATGGAAGCGTTTGAGCAGCAGAAGAATGGAGTGTTGCTGTTGACCCGAACTAATGCGCGTGACGTGGGACTGCATGGTGATGAGGCCGTGTCTGACGAGAGACTTCCGCATGTAGTGTAACTTCCGGGCATCGATCCTGTGGAAGACACAACACTGGCTGTCACACGGCGAACGCCTGAGCCGCAGCTTGTAACACCGAGCGAACACAGAGTGAACACAGAGTGAACACAGAGTGAACACAGAGTGAACACAGAGTGAACACAGAGTGAACACAGAGTGAACACAGGGTGAACACAGGGTGAACACAGAGTGAACACAGAGTGAACACAGGGTGAACACCGAGTGAACACAGGGTGAACACCGAGTGAACACAGAGTGAACACAGAGTGAACACCGGGTGAACACCGGGTGAACACAGGGTGAACACAGGGTGAACACAGGGTGAACACAGGGTGAACACAGGGTGAACACAGAGTGAACACAGAGTGAACACAGAGTGAACACCGGGTGAACACAGGGTGAACACAGAGTGAACACAGAGTGAACACAGGGTGAACACAGAGTGAACACAGAGTGAACACAGGGTGAACACAGAGTGAACACAGGGTGAACACAGGGTGAACACAGAGTGAACACAGGGTGAACACAGGGTGAACACCGGGTGAACACAGGGTGAACACCGGGTGAACACCGGGTGAACACAGAGTGAACACAGAGTGAACACAGAGTGAACACAGGGTGAACACAGGGTGAACACAGGGTGAACACAGGGTGAACACAGAGTGAACACAGGGTGAACACAGAGTGAACACAGGGTGAACACAGGGTGAACACAGGGTGAACACCGGGTGAACACAGAGTGAACACCGAGTGAACACCGAGTGAACACCGAGTGAACACCGAGTGAACACAGGGTGAACACAGGGTGAACACAGGGTGAACACAGGGTGAACACAGGGTGAACACAGAGTGAACACAGAGTGAACACAGGGTGAACACAGGGTGAACACAGAGTGAACACAGAGTGAACACAGGGTGAACACAGGGTGAACACAGGGTGAACACAGAGTGAACACAGGGTGAACACAGGGTGAACACAGGGTGAACACAGGGTGAACACAGGGTGAACACCGGGTGAACACAGAGTGAACATCGAGTGAACACCGGGTGAACACCGACGCCGAGTAAGCTCCTACTTGAAGGTGCATCCGTGCAGATCCCTCTGCAGCTCTCCTTGCCATCGGGAACGGCCCACCCGCTCCAGCACACAGAAAGAGTCGTCGTTCAGTATCAAATCCGGGTCGCTGTCGATACCGATTATGGTTCTGAATCGCACCGACTGAGAAGCCACGACCACAAGCTTTCGGCCATATCTGTAGAGGGACGGGTTAAAAAGAAGAATAACCTTTGTGGTCTAAGCTCAATTATGTGTGTCTTGCATACATCTATAAAACTCTACAAACTTTTCCAAAGCCTCCTGCAGGTTGAGTAACGGGGTGAGGGACGTGGAGCGGACGTGCTGAGTGACATCTGTCCTCTCTTTGAAGAATGCACACGAGCCCTGCAGCCCGTCCTTGTCTTCCAGAGTGATGTGGATCGGGTACACGTCTTTCCGCACGTCAGAAAACCTGTTTGTGGTTTCGATGCCCGTTTCCGGGTCGATGTCTTTGAACCTGAAGAAAGAGCACGGAAACACAAAATCTGCATCAGGGCATTAAAAGTCTAAAACAAAGTGGAACGTGCGTATTACATAAAGAACTTAATGTCTTAATTAAACTTGAATTGGAACTCTGGAATGGAGGAAAGTACTATGTCCAGTATATGAAACACTTTTTACAAACCATAATGTTCACCGGTCAAACACTTCAAGCATGCAAACTTAAATTTATTCAAAAAAATGCAAACACCCTGATGATGGGAGATAAAGATTTTTCTTAATTTCTCATTCATTCCAAGTTCCCACTTAAATAGAAGTAGAATACTAAACTATATACTTTCCTACATTGGGAACACAAACCATAAACAACAGCCCAGGACAAATTACACAATAATCCACATCTGTTTTTACCAAACAGTGTTGCTTTTCAGGAACTAGTAAATGTTTTTGTATCAGTTCAACTATTATTAAAAATATAATCGTTGTGGTACCTGGCCATTGAAAACTTCATTTAAAAAGCATAACGGCATCATATTTTTGAGGGATGTACAATGAGACCACAATCTCTTCTCAGTTGCTGAATAGAGATTATGGTCATTCACATGAGGGTGGACACAATAACAGAAACACCTCCAACAAGTTACATCAACATATCACTGTAACAGAAGTAATAATAAGCAAATATTATAACCTTTATTGAGGTCTGACTTATCACAGGGCTGTTGTATTATGCTCCATTTATGTTTAGCTGAATTGATCTCAAACTGGCAACTGGCTAAGTGAGCTAAATATATTCCATCCATCCATCCATTTTCCACCGCTTATCCGGGGTCGGGTCGCGGAGGCAGCAGGTCCAGCAGGCTGACCCAGACTTCTCTCTCACCCGCAACATCTACCAGCTCATTCTGGGGGATCCCGAGGCGTTCCCAGGCGTGTGTAATTTATAAAAACTACTGACGATGTTTTCTCAGACACTTTTGTATTTTCTAGTTTTGTTAAGCTAAAACCAAAGAAAAGTGAGATTTATTTAGAGGTTTCAGAAAGAAAGTTTACCAGACATGGGCTGGTTCATATTTTTTCTATGTATGTATATATCTATATGTATGTAATGTATAAACAATGTAATTGTCTTATCCACCATCAATACATTCTCCTCATAAAATCTCCTCAATGATTAATATTGTGTAACGTTAATTATTATATGCTGTTTGACTCACCTGTCAAACAGCACCACGTCGTCTCTCTCCTGGGGCAGTTGGTAGAAAGTCAGGTCGGTGTTGTTGATGAGCGACTTCCAGATGAAGTCCTTGGTGCTGTCGTCGAGCTTGAGGGGGAAAGCCGGCTTTCTGCCCTCTAGTCGTATCCACAGAGACGGAAGAGTTATTCCGTCCAGTCCCTCCAGGGCCACTTCATCCGTAACGATGCTCAACGGTTCCATAGTATGTAAGCTAACCTGCTAGCTTGTAGTTAGCTCAACAATAGCTAGCTAGCAGCCTGTGTGCTAGCTTAGTTTCGGGTTCATAAATTCACCGGGTGTTAATAAAAAAATGTAAATATAAAATAAAGATTAATCGCGTGCTGAAGTTCTTTCAGGTCAGTCGACTGTGTTACTTTTATTTTGTTTAAATATTGAAACAAACTTGTTTACAAAAAATAATGCCTCCTCCAACTACGTTCTTCGTCTAGTGCGTCACCGCGTACGCGTTGACGTCATATTTGAACTTTGAACTCACGTTGAAGTTACGTTTTTACAGAGCGGAAGAAAATAGAAGCCACAAGGTGGAGTCGAAGTACAGCTTTCTGAATTGACTACCACGGACGCATTATTTTATGGTTTTAAACAGGCACGGAAGATTAATATGGTCACACACATTTTATTAAAAAATATTACAAGTATAACTGAAAATGTATATTATCCAGTAAATACTTTAACTTTGTTAACTTCTCCAGTGTCTACTTGAAATTCTGAGCACAGTGGTAAAAAGTTTTAATTATCTGTTTAGGTAATGAAATATGATGCATTATTATAGATTAAACAACCTAACAGTATATTAAATAGTTTAAATAACATATATGAATAACATTAAAGTTGCCTTCATAATTTAAGTACATTTTGTTGCTAAAGTTTCTATATTTATACTGAATTAAAATGTTGAATGCAGGTCCTTTACTTGTAACGTTAATGGAGTATTTCTATATGTGCTCTCATTTGAATAATATTTGAATACTATTTTAACTAATACTTTAGCCCATAGAATTATTTTATTTTGTAATTGCAGTACAATGTCCTATGACATCAATATTAGTTGGTTAATGTTTAAATATGTTCATCCAGCAGCTCCGAATAATTGTATGAAAAGGTTACATCTTTTCTTAAAATTTCCCGTTCTTCACATTGTCAGAAAATAAAACATATCAGTCAAACCAGTTTATTGAAAAATAAAATATATTAATTAGATGTCTAATTAGCAACGTAAAATAATTTCATAACATAAGGAATCAGCATTTAGCATTGTCACATGTAAATGCATGTCAACTTAAAGCCATTGTGTTTAAATACAGTTTATCAAATATTATAAACTGATCTTGTTGGTTTCAATAAATCTTTATCTGCAAAGTGACTGCTGTCAATTTGATGGAGTAAAATAATCAATATTTGTCTATGAGTTGTAGTGAAGTAGAATATAGCAGTACAAGAACCTCAAATGTACTTAAACGCAGTTCTTGATTATTTATAGATTGGTTGAAATACTTCCTCCTTCAACAGCACAATAAATAAAGGGGCCTTCTCAATTGAAGACATGTTTGACATGTCACAGGAAAACAGCAGTAAATAATAAAACAAATGGCTGCATTCCATTTAGCTGCTCCCGTTTCAGGCTCACTGGCAAACTTGTGCTCCTCCTACAATGAAAACGAGTTGATAAAATGCTACCATATTAATTTAGGCAAATCTTATACGTCTTGAGTAAAGTACGCAAACGAGGGAAATTAAGTGAACACCGATAAAAGGAGATGAATGATTTATTTAACATCTTTATTATGAAGTACCTTTTTTAAAAGAAATGTACAAGTGGAACCAGCACAGTGACATCTTGGCGTTTACCTTCGAAAAACAGAAACACCGTGGACATGTGGTGCGGGTCTGAAGACATATATGAAATGATAATGTACATATTTACAGCAGAGGATCTATCAGAAACAGAAGTGGGCGAGCGTGACCGCGGCTAATAATACAAACGGGACTGGCTGGAAATAAAAACTTTTAACAATAAAAGCATTGGATTGGTTCAATAAAGATATTTTTCGAAAAAAAGATAACATGATAAAGGCACTGTGTTTCACACAAACAGACAACACGACAGACGCAGTTGTTCGTTTTTGTCCATCGAATCATAATCACCAGAAACAACTCTTTTAACAAATGTCGTCATTCAACTGTCCCTGGGCGTTTCTAACACGACGGATAAAACATAGAGGGGGCCGAAGCAGGTCGCACATAAACATTAAAACAAAAATAGATAATTCAACTCATCAGGAAAACATTCCTTATAAAGAACATGCTTGGTGATTATTAAAATTACACTTTTTTTTTATATAAACAAATACATATCTAAATTGTAAATTTCATATTGAAGGCATAATGGGTTGAAGTGAGGACAAAATGTGTTGTTTTTGTTTTGTGGGTTTTTCTCTCCGATCCTATGTTTCCCTTACCGGGGCCCGAAACCCAGGACAAATTGTATTTGACGTTCCTGCCAGACAAACAGTAGGACCTCTTAGTCTGATGAACACATTCAATGAACTACCAGCATGGATAACACAAAACACGCAGTCTGAGATCAATACTGAAGCCTCGACATCATTACAGGACCAAAGACGGGTTTTCCTTTGAGGACATAGCGGGTAAAAGTTTTTAAAAAATAAAGTCAAATTACATTCAGCTTACACAGCTGGTGTGTGATAAGTGCACTCTCTGCGCGGTGCTTTGCGAGAGGTTTGAAGGAATAGTTTGACACGTGGGGGGGGGAAATACGCTCATTTGTTGTTTATTTCTTGCCGAGCGTCGAGTGGACACCGCTCTCATGTCTGTGTGTTCGGTATGAAGCTACACTCAGCAGCCGGCTAGGGTTAGCTTAGCATAAAGAGAAGCGGTTAGCCTGGCTCCGCCTACAACGACGGAACTAAACCCGCCTACGAGCATCTGTAAAGGCTCAACGTTAACTTTATGTTCGGTTTGATTTACAGATGAGAATTGATCAAATAATTGGCAGAAAAAGGCTCTGAATTGTGCAGATTTGCTCTTTTATTTCATCCTATGTGACAGTAAACTGCTTAAATTTGTTTTGAACTGAAGACTTTTTATAGAATTCATTAATTTGCAGATTAATCAGTAAAAATGTTGCAACTCTAATTTGAATAATCCGTACAAAAGCCACGCTAGGCTTTATGCTAAGCTAAGCTAACCAACTGTCGCAAATGAAAGCGACTGCTCGGGAGGAAAGAATACATTTGATGCTCGTGTGACTTGGGGCTGCACAGACGGAGACACGCATGAAGGCATACGGGACGCACGGTATGCTCTTTGGCTGAGTTCAGGCGGGCGTGACGCGGCTTTCCACACCTCGCCGACGCTGCTGCTTCCGGATAAGCGTTCCCGATCGGAACGGCACTGGCCGGGCAGGCACCTCGACGGAGGACAGAGTTACAAACACGGTGTGGCAGGAAAGAACACGACGAAGATGAGGTGACAGTGTGACCGGTTTAAAAAAAAACAAAAAAAACACAGATACCGTGGTCGATGGTGCTCTTTTTCATGAGGATTTGTGTGGGTGGAAAAAATAAAAAATAAAATGCATCAGGAAAACAGAACTACACACTCGTAGGTTAACCGTACAGAAAGTGAGGTGCAGGGATGAAGTATAGAGATGAAAAAAAAATGGCTGCCCTGAAATCACTAATGAACTAGCTTCAAAACATACACAATAATACAACATTAAAGTTGAGATATAACGACATACGGCTGCATTAATAAGTAATAGTACCTGCCTTGTACATACACAATTCAAATAAAAATGAAACAAGTAGCTAGGATACTTGTCTTATCAAAAATATGTAGCTTTGGTAAACAAGTTATGTAGAGAACCGTAGTCTGAACATGTGGATGTGAGCGATCACTACATGACGTCTGGGACTCGAGGGGCCGAGAACGTTTTTTCCGCTTCGAGGCCGCGAAGTCAAACGAGAGGAGGAGCGGGCTAAAAGTTCCACTTTCCCCCCATCCCCGAAAATCCTCCGTCCTCTCCCCTCGTCGCCAGCTGATGAGGCGGCAAAGCGGCGGCGAGGCTCCCGAACCGGAAAAACCGAGCACCGCCTCCCGGAGCCGCCGCCGCCGAGCACCGATTGAATAGTTTCCGTGGTAATGTAGCAGCATCGTGATGGTCTGCGGAGGACAGACTCCTCCGGAGCAGAGGCGGAAGACTACGTTATCCTCTCCTTCCAGCAGTCCTCCTCCTCACCCCCTCCCCCCCCCCCCCCCCCGCCCCCCACCCTTTTTCTTTTCTTCCACCCATCGCTGTGGAAGTGGAAGACTTGTCAGACATCAGATTTTTTCCCCCAGTGGAGACGAGACAGGTGAAATAATTTATGTTCCTTTTTCCATATTCCTCACGAGGGTCCGATCCAGGCGTGACGGCGACGTCCAGATCCAATAGAAGTCCATAGAAATAAGCACCACCTTTATACTCCGGCTTCCACCATGCAGCCCAACCTCCCTTCAGTCACACATGGCTCCTCCCATCTTTCTACTTTCTTTCACTCTTTTTTACTTCTTCTCACAACCCCACTGTTCTCTTCCTGGCTCCTCTTTTTTTTTTTTCTTCTTCTTCTTCTCTTCCCCCGCCAAATTCTGTGTCATCTTCCTGTTCCCAAATTTCAGTCAACCTTCTCCACCTTCCCGATGATCTTCTCCTCGAAGATGGGCAGGATGGCGTCGTCGTCGCGGACCTCCTCGAACACCACGCCGCAGTCGAACTCGTCGCTCACTTTCTTGAAGTAGAACCTGCGACCGCACAGAACATGACACGCTGGATTATCTGCAACGCCGGAAAAATTAAACGCGACATTCCCGCACTGTAACATAAACGACATGCACGCTCTCACCTGTAATGGCCCTTTTTGGTAAGCAGCTCCTTGAACTGGCCCAAAGTCACCACGCGGCCTTTGACGGATGTTCGGTACGGGATGGGCTCTCCACAGAAGTAGTACGCGACCGTCATGTTCTCACACACTTGGCGCTTCCCAGACTTGTGCCTGAAAGGGGGAGCGAGAGCCGGTGTCAAAACACTCGAATGAAAATATATTTTTTGGGGGGCGGGGCGGACACAAACGTCGACGCCCACCTCTGCTTGGCCTGCTGTAGTGCGTTCCTCCTCCTCTCCTCCTCCAGTCTCCTCCTAGCCTCCTCCAGCTGGGTGAGGGGGTTGGGAGCCGGGTTGGGGGGCATGGCCGGGTCCTGGATGAAAGGGTGCGAGGGCTGGACCTGGGTGGACGTCGAGCCGGGGATGGCGGGCGACACCGTGGAGGGGTTGTTGCGCAGCTGGGCCGACACCCACGGGTGCACGGCTCCGGGGCGCTCCACCGACGTCGGGCGCGGACACTCGCTGCTGGGGCCCGACCTCCGGGAGCTGCTGGTGCTGCCGCTGGACGCACAACGAGAGGAAGAAGAGGATGAGGATGAACGTCAAAGAACTGAGAGTGTCTACAGAAGAGAGCGCCGCCGCATCGAGACTGAAGCATATTTACAGCTGCAGATTGATAGGAAAGTCTGTGGTGGTGGTTCACCTCTAGGATAAGATAAGATCTGTCTTTTGCCACATATTAAAGTGTGTGTGCATAGCAGGGCCTTATAGAAATATAAATAGATTCTCAGTTTAATTTTATGTTAAAGCTGTTTTAATCCATATTTTTACACCAACAATAGATCGAAGGACTTTGAGTCAACGTGACTGGGGTCACTCAAAGTGGTGAACCCAACAAAAACCCAGACAGTTTTGTTTTTTTAACCTCAAGAGTTCTCATGGCGGCATTTTTTCCAGTTAAAAAGCTCTTTAAAAAAAACAAGCCTGTCCACTACGAGACAGCAGAGAGACAAACTTAGAGTCCAGCTGGTGGATGCAGCGACGCATTTAGCCGCTAAAGAGCCAGATATGGAAAAACAAGCTAAAAAGGAGAGTAAATACTTGACTTGTATTCATCAGATGGACACAAACACGACTCTGTCTGCTCGATGTGTAAATAGGAAGCCGCTTGCCAACAACGTTGTTCTAGCTGAAAGGTGATAGATCAGCGTTGGGTTTACAGTTTGTTTCTAGCGTCCGAATTTGTTGTCGATCTGTTGATGTTCATTTTTTTTAACGATCAGAATTATTACACATCTAGTGAAGACTCTCTTGTCCTGTATGTTTTTTTTTCACTTTTGAACTGGCAAATCATCATAACCTCAAAAATAGTGTCTTTTTTAAGTGTTAATATTGAGGAATTACATTTTTATATGAATCATGACGCAACACGGGAAATGTGACTCACCCATGTGAGGTCTTCCTTTGCCTGTCTCCCTCCATCATCCACTGCAGGATCTTCTGGTTCCTCTCCAGATCCTCCAGAGGCACCTGGCCCTCCATGCCACGGCCGCCCTCGTCCCCTTTGCCCGACGTCTCCGGCGTCTTCTTGCAACCTCGCCGTGAGAGCGTGCTGCCTTTACTGCTGCAGGACGAGCAGGACACACACAGTTGAGGCTCATCCGAGCAAAAGAAAACACCACCACATGCAGTTTGCTGGATCACTGAAGCGATGCTTTACCTGTAGCCCATGCCCTCCAGCGTGCTGGCTCCGGCCCCGTCGGCGTAGTTGCGACTTCTCCCTGCGTACTGGCTGGCAGGCTCTCCGTTCCACATGGGGTTGGCCTGAGACCTAGAGCCCGCCTCCTCCTGCCCGCCTCCTCTGTGGTGATACGGCTGCTTGTGGTGATGCATACCTGAGACACACATGACAGTTATTGTAACACGCCAGCCTCTCTTTGATACAATGCACGCCATTAACGCCGGAAAAAAATAAATAATCGAGATTGATGCATAACTATCGGTATGTGCAGTCCATCTCACCTTTGACCCCGGCAGGAGGCAGACTGTGACCCCTCCCCGGAGGGCAGATCCCGCCGTCGGGCGACCGCGACGCTTTGGGGGGGCTGTGCCGCCCCCCTCCTCCTAAGGTGCTGTTGGTCGCCCCCGGCGACTGGCAGCCCGGCGTTTTCATCACGCGCTGCACGTGCTCGTCCAAGATGGACTCCGGGTCGTCGTCCTGGGAATCCTCCATGGCGACCAGGCCGCCGTAAGTGGCGACCGCCGTGTTGGCGGTGGTCTCCGAGTAGCGGGCGCCGTAGAGAGGCGGAAACGACGAGGGGAGGGGGAGGGGCACGCTGTGAGAGGACATGGAGGTCGTCACGGAGACGTCGGCGTCGTCGCCTTCTTCTTCCTGTTGGCAGAAGGAAATGTGTTTATATGGATAATAATATGTCCATAACATGCACATTGTGTAAAGTTTCATATGCACAAACCAAGACGGAGGACTGATTGTGTTCAGGTACATTTCAGACAAATAATGCAACAATTATTTGGTTATTTCTTATTAAAAATAGAGATATGAACAGTTTAACAGCCTGGAAATGGTTAAATCTGTCCAGGTATGTATAACTAAATGGTATTTCAATTAAAATTCACATTTATTCTGAGTTTTATTCCTCCCTTGGCCTGAAAAACACACAACAAAACATATAATTTTGACAGATTTAATTCTTAGGCTAAACGCACAAAGATGTAAAAAAAAAAAAAAACATTATGCAGATGATGGTTTTGTTTACCTTAATAGTAGATAAACAATATATTTTTTAACTCACATTGACTCGATTACATGCACTAAATATTTGACGTTATTCTGAAAAAGACATCATCCCTACTAAGCCGTTCACATGGATAATGAAAATGAATATTTCGCCAATATTCACGTTTAAATGCAGCCGTGCATATTCATATAAATGTAAATTTCCCTCCTATACCAACTGCAGTCATGTTGCTCCATATTGAACATTTACTGTCACCGCTCGGCACCTTTTGCAAAACTTAAAACAAAAGCTTTAAAAACAGATGGCTTGTTGTTTTGTGTACAACGCACAAAGGCAACAGGCAGTGTGTGTGTGTGTGTGTGTGTGTGTGTGTGTGTGTGTGTGTGTGTGTGTGTGTGTGTGTGTGTGTGTGTTGTCAAGACTCATTTCGAATGCAAAGAATGTTCCTGAAACTTGAATAACTTCTGCATGTCTTAGCTGGAAAATGCTGCATTAAGAATAAGGTGGAACTCGGAATATGCCGTTTACGTCGCCCATATCAAATTCGGAATATTAGCATATTCTGAATAATAGTGCAACAGTATTGTGCATGTAAAGGTAGTAACACAACATGAGTAAAGTCAAAAATATGATTTGAAATCTGAATTTTGACTGTAAGAAAGTCGCCTCTGGAAGTGAAGAATATATATATTATTTTTAATCACATGCTAGTGTTTACCGCTTTTTCAATACGCCCGTCTTTGATCACCTACGATGTGAAAACACACCACCGAAGACACGGAGGTGTGCATCCTGTCCGTAGTTAAGATCTGAAGCGGCGAGCTCTCTCCTCTGAGGCCACAACCACAGCTTCTCATTAAAAAGAAAAGTTTTCCACTCAACACCGAGGAAACAACAACATCACCATTGTGTAAATAACTGGGATGAATTACAGCTCGGCTCTCAGTGTCCGGATTGCATCATATCACGAGGAGAACGCGAGCACACACACACTGACACACACACACACACACACACACACACACACACACACACAGTGATGCACTCACCAGTCTAACTCTCTTCAGCCTCTCCTCCAGTCTTTCCTGAGCCTCCCTCTCTCGGAGAACCGTCTCCAGCCTGCTGATGAGCTCCGCTGCAAACCTCTCCGGCTCTACGTGGATGTCCTTTGGCATGCGGTACGTGCGCTGTGTGTAGACACAAACACACAAATTAGACACAGTTGAACACACCTACAGATTAAATGTAGCTGGCGTTTTAATAAATAACAAATGTAGGCAGGAAAAAAAAACAACAATACACTAATTACAATAAAGGAAAAAACAGTGAAAGCTCACAACTGTTTGTTTTCCTCATCAACACCTATACAACACACACACCTGTGTGTTGTCTGCTACAGTAATAATTTACGACGCAACAGCCACATCGGTAAACACAGGGTTTGAGATGCCGCTGCGCTACACGAATACAGATACGAGTGTCTGTGCAACTCACAGGTATATGAGGTAGGGGCACACGTCCATTGGCTTTGGCACTTTCATGCATCTCTTTGCGATGCTGCTTCCGGTATCTGTATGGAGGAATACCGTCTCTGCACACACACACACACATAAACAACGATTAAACACAGCCCCGAGCAGCCGATTCGTTCTGCACACCCGCGTTGTCAGAGGCGTGTGCGGTGTACTCACACGCTGCTGTCGGGCAGCGACAGCGTGTCGGCGTCGCTCGACATGCTCTGCTGCTCGCTGTCGTTGGCGCTGGTGGCCGGAGCGCGAGCGTAGCCCATGTTGGCGTAGTACGGGTTCACCGGCTCCCTCCAGGGCCTGGGGACGAGCGTGGAGATTATAATGAGGCATTCGAATAGTGACGCCGGTGCACATGCATGCACACGCAGCAGGCAAGGAAGGGTCAGCATGCAGCGAGTATAAACTGAGGCTTTCCTTCCAGTACATTAAACACGATTTCCTCGACACTTCTCGCTTATTCCTTTTCTTCAATATTTGGATAATGAAGAATTTTAACACAATTTAAATATGGTGAAAACAATTCAATTCTATAGAGAAAAAATTTTTTTTAAATGTCAAAATAGATTGCCAACCCTCTTTTATGCAAATGTCCAATTAGTGTTGATGGTAAATGTGATAAAATCCTCAGCATGAGCTATATTAACAGAGAAAGCCCTACAGCGGCAGTATAAATAAATAGAGCTGTACATGTACAAATATATCTCCTGTCCACATCGTCCTCTGCACACAGGTTTTGAGATTTGCACCGTTTGAAATGTAGATTATTTGCAATAAAGGCGACGAGACCAAGGAAGCTCCGTTTCTAAAATGGGATCTGGAGAACGGCCCCGGGCTTCCCAGAGATGGAGACTGGGAGTCAAAGCTGAAAAAAAAGCAGCCTGTAGTTCTTCCTTGCATCTATCAAAAAGGTCACTGGCGGGTCAAATGACACCGCCGGATGCAGGAAGAACAACTGCAGTCCCTCTCCGTCAATGCAGCGCCCTGAGGAACTCGTTGCTTCAAATCGACGACATTTACCAGCAACACTTGATTGGAAACCAATGCAAAAAAAGTTGGCAAAAACATTCCCTTTAAGTAAAGAATCAACAGACTTTTCCTGTGATGGAACGTACTTTAATATTTGTGATCATATTACGTATCGCTGGCGAAATGACATATACAAATACTTCAATATCACTCCTCGTGATGGGAACATCACACACACACACCTGTACTCTCTGCTGTCTGGCCTCCTCCTGTTGGTCGAGGTCCTATGCGGCGCCGTCTGCATCAGCAGGCTCTGAGTCAGCCGATCAGCTGGTGTGTCTCCACACTCTTCCTCGTCGTCGTCCTTCTCTTCCTCCCCCTCCCTCACACCTCCACACCTAAAAAAAAAATCAGATGAAATTAGATCATAAACATCACAAACAGTCTTCTACTTCTACACGTTACGAGAATGTCTCCGACATGGCGTTCGTGCTTCGCTGAGCAACTCCCGAAAAAAACAGTGGAATTCATTGTTGAATTATTTCAGACGACGGGCCGTGACCCCCGTGTTACTTCTGCATCGGCTCACCTCCACTCCTCGTCCTCAGCCAGCGTGGGCAGGTACCCCGGCACGGGCTTGGCCAGCCCCGATGAAGGGCTCTGATCGCTGGGGTTGGGCTTGGGGCTCTCTCCTCCCGTACGCGTGTACTCCAGGTACAGATCCGACTTCAGGAACAACGGGTAGGTGTTCTCCTCCATCATGCCCTGGATCTCCGTCTGGGCCTGGAACAAACAAAGGCAGCGGCGGTCACTAGGGCTGAGTAGCATAAAGAAAAGATGGAAGATGTGTGTGTCCCACCGACTAGTTAATAGCGACTACCGCTGATAACGGCACCCTCCAAGGCGTGACGAAGGGACTCTGTTATCGCAAAAGCGACTGAAGTTTTGATTAAAAATCACAGGATCTTTGGGTCGATACCTAAAAAAGGCAGCGAGTATCGACACCCGGGCCTAGTGGTCACATATCTGTACATTACATTTAGCTGAGGCTTTTATCCAAAGTCACTTACATGCTATACAGTAGACACAGCAACGGTGAGCAATTAGGGTTAAGTGCATCGACATGGACTAGCGGAGCCGGGGATCAAACCACCGATCTGATTGAAAGTCGGACCTGCTAACCACTGAGCCACAGTCGCCCCTGTACAAAACTAAATGGTACCTAAAGAAGTTACCTTCATTTCACACAATGCTTTATCACTATTTTAGGTCCCCCCCAAAGGTTTAAACGTGCAACTATGCTCTTGATTTAGGTTAAACACGGTTCCAACACCGCTTGGCTTTTAAAAGCAAATGTGAACACATTTTACGAGGATTACTAAATGAGGTTTAGAGCAAACTAACTCACCCGCTCTAAAACAACACAATGACAGAGTAAACCCTATTTATACAGCTAGCTAGTTACACACTAGACCACACAAACACAGAAAGGTGCGTTACGCCCACATGATGGTCAATCCTGACTGGGTTTGAATGCTAGTCACATGGTACATGTATGCATTTTAATTAGGGACGGAAATTACATTTAACTGACTCTCATAATCTTCAAAAAAAATAAAAAATAAGCAAAATTGAAAAGCAATTCAGCACGCTGTAAAAGGTTGGCGGCAGTGGAAACATTTTTGCCTCATTTTTGTTCATTGTGGTAATTCCCTAATCTCATTCAGTGAAATGTAGTCCAACAGCAGTGATGTGTACGGACCGACAGTACGGGACTCGAGTCTCCGTTTAGAAGACTTGTGGTAAGAGTCCCAAGTGTGTGCGGTCTGGAAACACATTCAGTAGACTTAAAAAATTAAAAAATAAAAAGACCAACGAAGACGGAGAGCATGAAAGAGATCAAGGGGCAAAAGAGGGCACAGGTGGGCGGGTGAGCGAGAAACCAGCCTGAAACTAAACCTCAGCTTAAGTTGGTCTTTTGATGTGGTTTACTTACTAAGGCC
Organism: Cottus gobio; assembly: GCA_023566465.1. NCBI lineage: Eukaryota > Metazoa > Chordata > Actinopteri > Perciformes > Cottidae > Cottus > Cottus gobio. The sequence continues at coordinate 24,484,103 of CM042219.1, read as the reverse complement.
AAAAAACACAAGTTAACACGGACATCTGTGCTCTGGCAGAGACAACTGTGGAGCTGGAGATGCAAACTTTCCTTGTCACGTATTTTTAAAAATACTATTCAAATGTTTCTGCAACCACAAAACATAGTCGGGAACCCGGGGACCTTTTACTCGGGTAGCATTACCGCATTTTGACTGCAGGAAGGAACCCATGGCTTCATAGACATAGGTCAGAAACACTTGGCCCCCCAACTGTGTGCTGGGGAGACGTGAGAAAGGTTGTGAGGGGGAGAAAGATATACGGTTCTTAGCCTCAGTGTGCAGAAAGCGCTGCTGTAAAATCATATGTGGTTCTTTTCGGGTGTCATGCATTATCTTGCCGTATCCTGCCACCCGGCACAGCAATGCTGATTCATAAACACCAATCAAATCACATTTCACAGAACTGAGACAGCCTGTGAGAAATCTATGACCATTCACGTGCCTGTGTAATCCAACATGCATTCGCTGTCAATAGGAACATTTACAAACAGTGTTTCAATTACCTGTTCAAACATGGCAGGGTCTGGATGCGGCTTCCCAACACAGTCTCTGATGAAACTCTTGGTGGCCGCTTTGATCTGCCTGGAGACAATCCCACTTCCGTCTACAATGTACTTCCTGTAGATGGCCTTGGCCAGCTTTGCCCTCTTCTCCTGGCTCGTCTTCCTGAACCCCGAGCAGGCGAACCAGAAGTCGAGAAGGTCCGCGCAGCCTTCCTGGCAGAGGAAGTTTCGGAACAGCTGGATGCCTTCCTGGTCGTCCAGGAGAGAGTGGAGCGACTCTGCCCACTTCAGGTAAGGTGGAGTCGGCGAGGCCGAGCCCTCGGGTTCGTACCCCAAGTCCAGATCCGGGCGACGCGGGGTCGCAGACGACGAGGAGGGCGTGTAGCTCGATAGGTCCCCCATTTTAGAAGACGAGGATGAAGGGGGATAGCCGAGGGTTTGGGAAAGGGTGTTCGTACGGGTGCCGGCTGACTGGACTGGGGGGTCCAAATCAGATCCCTCCTCGCCAGGAACCGGGGGTCGCGGAGCATCCTCGGTAAAGTGGGTAGGGCCGCTCAGAGAGGCCACGACACCGCCGCCGCCCCTGTACCCGATCCCATGTAATTCTCTGACAACACTCATGTCTCTGATTGCACAAGGGAGAGGTCAGACGGTCCCCTCTAGCAATGACTTTGCTGGCAAACAATTCACCCTACAAAAGGAAGCAAGCAAAAGCAGTTAGCCATGAGGTGACTGCCATGAAATACACATGATGACCGCAGATAAGAAGATATAAAAAGGTGACTGACTCATCTCTCAACCCACCCCTTCGGTGGGTCAGACCACATACATGTACATGGCGGTATCATCAGGCAACACAATTAGATGGTGAGCAGAACAGACACATAAAAATAGAACAGAGCTGGATGTAAACAAGTGTGGGTGAGAACGAGGACAGGAGAGCCATTCCAAAAAATGAAAATATTGGTGGAATGCTAATAAGGAATGTAATTTGGGTGTAAACGTTATTTATACAGCCAGCAACCAAGACTCTCCACAAAAACTATTTGAATGCTCTGAGCGTAAAACGTCCAAGCTGAAGTTCATTAAGTTGTTTTTCCTCAGTCAGTTCAAGCGTTAGCTTTAAACGCTCGCGCGCACAGTTGTCAAAACAAAAAAGTGTAGCCGGACTCTTCATTTCCCTCCCCCAAAAAAATAAGCAACTAACTAATGCAAAGAAGCTAAGAGCTGCTAGCCAGCCTCGCAGCAGTGCCACCACCAATGCCAGTGCTTTGAAGTGGGAATCTCATTCATCTTGGCCTGCAAAAGACGGTGGGGGATGGGTAACGTTACAGAAACAAACTCCACACAACCACACAAGACGGGCCTGCGTGCGAAAAAACACACACACTGCCGACGAGTACACGTACTTCGTGGGGGCACTTCGTGCCGGGGCAAACTCACGCAGAAGCAACGGCAACTTTACCAACTGGTGAACGCCGACGAAAAAAATCGGCCGATGTGAGATCAAACAAAACAAGAAAGCGAGGGCACGTTTTCCACTCTGCTGGCTCGGTGCTAGCTAGTTTTTCAGGGGGGTTTTAGCTCGCGAGCTAAAAGCTAGTTCACGTTAACGTCCCGTGTTTTCCACACAAAGTGTCCGTCTTACCGTCTCTGTGAGCCCGATCCCCGTAATCCGCTGCATTGGGGACAGTGGCGCGAACTGTGTGCCCCGAAACGCAGCATATGGAAAGCTTTCCGGTATTAAATATTAACGAAAATGACCCGTCGACTGCCCCTTCAACTCCCCATGGTGGCTGGTTTCTGAGCAATAATACAGCGCGAGCCGAATACGTGCGTGCGCGCGCCGACGACGTGCGGCGTGTAGCGCGTTCGTAAAACTACAACGGCTAGAAGAGACACACGTGACCCGTCGAGCAGCGGCGGTGGTTCAGTGTTTCCATTATTTACTGCAGTAAAATTACTCATAAGACCCATAATGCACAAGGACTGCATTATGAGCAGAATTACTGTTTTTTAACTTTAGGAAAAGTGCATTATTGCAAATATAAGTATACAATAAGTAAAAATAAGTATAATTGCTCACTATTTTACTATTATATATTATATCATTACTAATGTATTAATGTATAGGCAGCATTTTAATGTTGTTAATGAGGAGCTAATTTTACCAAATGTATTTATTGTGAAGCAATAGATTAACAAAGTATATTTATATATTTTAGATGTTTATTATAGGGTTTTAAAATATCAATCTACAAAAATAGCTATAGCTGTTAAATACATGTAGTGAAGTAAAAATTATAGTATTTTATATGGAATGCAATGGATTCATAGAAATAAATTGCATGTAATTAAAATACTCAAGAACCTCAGAACTGTAAATGCAGTAGTTTAGTAAATGTATGTAATTAGTTTTCAACAGAGCAGTTAGTTTAAGTAACATTATATTGGTGAATACAGCACAAGCTACATACAGTGATATTTTGTTTTGAAGCCCTTTTCTAAAACAAGCGAATACTTAGGTATAATAATAATAATTAAAACGTATATAGCACTTTTCTAGATACACAAGGACACTTTATATAGGTATGTATGTATTTAAGTTCTTTATATTGTGACCATACTGCAAATTGGTGGAATAATCACTTAAATAGATAAAATGCATAATGCAAAAATAATCCATTATAAAACTTGCATTTAAAATGTCACTTAAGTACACACACACACACACAGTAATATATAAGTTGTCAGATGTGGTGGAGAAAAAATTACAATTTGCCTCTGAAGTGACATGGAGTACAGCTTAGCATGAGATTAAGATAGATACATGAAGTAAAAGTACCTCATAATTGTACTTAAGTACAGTAGTTGAGCAAAATGCACTTAATTACTTTGCATCACTGACATTAGTCATTTAACTACCAGTTTATAGATAATAACGGTTCTATCTGTCGCGGTTCTATGTCCGGGCAGTGAACTCGCGCTCAACAGCGCCCCTGCCGACACCAACAGGTCATTACATAATTCCACAAGCCAAAGTGAATTGCAATACAAACGCAAACCTGCTAATAGACTCTAATTAGTATCGTACCGAATGCATGATGAGTTTGAACCACACGTTGCTATTAATACAAATTAAAAGGCAGAAATAAAAATGTCAGAGCTCGACGCAGGAGCAGCGCCACGGAAAGACACATGAGGTAGGTTTACGTCTTACTTTGCTCCGGGCGACTAAGCCGACTTTAAAAGGCGAGACAAATCGGAGGACGACCCACATTTCGGCGAGAAACGCCGCCGAAACAGAACAATTCGACCCAGCGGGCATTCTCTTACCTCCGGACAGGTGTGCAGCTCACGGAGCCCTCCTCCCCTGAGCGGTGACTGACAGGACGGAGACAGCACGCGGCCGCCGCCACCGGAGCATCCTGTGTGTCAGCCGGGCTGTCAGTCAGCCAGGAGCACCGGGCTGCAGCCGGTGTGTGTGTGTGTGTGTGTGTGTGTGTGTGTGTGTGTGTGTGTGTGTGTGTGTGTGTGTGTGTGTGTGTGTGTGTGTGTGTGTGTGTGTGTGTGTGTGTGTGTGTGTGTGTGTGTGAGAGAGAGAGAGAGAGAGAAAGAGAGAGAGAGAGAGAGAGCTTGAGATTAGACTACAGTTTACATTCATATTACCAATAGCAATAATCCTAAACCAAAACAGTTAAATGCAATTTTTTTCTATTTTAATGAAGAGATAACTCATCACATGCTATATTTCATATGTGTTATAAACAGATGCTTACAAATCAGAATGTAAGTACATTTACTGTGGTCAAGTACAATATTTTGAAATAGTTGAATTTTACTACAGTATTTTCATTCTGTACTTTATACTTTAGCAAATATTGTACAGCAACATATATGTTTATTTGATATGACTCAGCAGTACTATACTAATATACACACGTATCTAAAATGGTCTCCCCATTAATATACAAATTGACATGACAAAATATATATTCTATGATAATATTACACTCTGAGAGGAGCCATCCTGCATATTGAGTACTTCTGATACTTTAAGTATACATTTGCTGATAATACTATATGAACGTTTATTTTGAATTGACTTTAAATAATCTTGCTAAAAGGTCCATTTAGTTCCTGTTGTGGAGCTTTTGATTATATTATATTTAGTTGTCATGTTCACTTTCTCAGCACGAGGTGAGATTTATTGTTTCCAAGGTCAGGAATGAACTTCAGCTGATAACAATGCTGAAATAACATGAATCTAGTGGTTTTTCCTGCATTATAACAAAAGAATAAAACATATTTCATAGCAGAAATCACTAACAGCAGCACATGTTGGTGCAGTACAAAGTCAAAATCCAACCTTCTTCAGTTTCACAAATTAAAATTGAGCTGTACAATATCATATATTTTTAAAAAAAGACTTCTAACTCAAACCACGATGAGGTAACAAAGCGGCTCACCGTGCCTCCTGTGAGCCGCTGGCTGTCCCATGAGGAGGGGGCGGAGTCGGGGGGCTCAGGTGAGGTCCAGACACCTGTCCTCATCTGTATGGACAGCTCCTCCATCGTGATCTGAACCAACAAAAATACAGCATTTACAAATCAAACGGAGCACCAGGCATCTTTTTCTTCATATTCCTGTAGCAGTAATAATAATAATATTAATTCAGTATTATTGAGGTGAAATAAGAACATGTATTCTGGTCTTTTTTAAATAACATGAAAGCTTAAAATGTGTGTTCTGTTGCCTTTATTGATTTGATCATACCCACATTATATTATTCCAACATTCAATTATTATAAATATCTTCTGAAAGCCCAAAGTCCTCCCAAAATATCCCATATTGATGATTTTGCATGCATGGAGATATTGAGGCTTTCGGTTGGAAATGTTTGATTTTGATCTGCTCATTTGAGCCCAAAACTATTTAAACTCTCTCTGAACAGTCAACGAGTGTGACGTCGTCCACGGCGATGACCGGCTTGATTGTTGGCGTTTTGAGAAAATGACGACGACACGTTTTCATATCGTGCTTTTGATTGGCAGCAGACGTTACATGCTTAGCTAAACAAGCCTCGTTATGGAAATGTATTCATATCACTTTGGCTTGTGTAACAGGCAACACACACACACACACACACACACACACACACACACACACACAGGCTCCTGCTGCAACAGGCTGCTGTTGTTATGGTTGCTGCAGAGCCCCCAGAGACAATGAGGAGAGAGGGGAGGGCGACAAAGAGAGAATACTGAGGAAGATGAACTTGACCTTTATGATGTCTTGGTGAGGAAGGGTTGGGGGGCATGTCGGTACTTATGAATCTATAATGAATCGGCTGTGTGTGTGTGTGTGTGTGTGTGTGAGACAGTAGATGTCTGAGCTCTCAGCTGAAGAAAGGTCATCCCTCAGGGGGGCACCACCTGGCCGCATGCTCTTTCTCTCTCTGGATGTACGACTCTAATGGAGCTCGGCGGCGTGATGAAGGACGCTCATCGGCTTCCTCGCAAAGAGTTAAAGGGATGGTCGAGATTTTGTTTTTGAAGTGGGGTTGTGTGAGACACTTCTCCACAGTCAGTGTGTAGATAACGGGTCAGCACGGCCTCGGTTTGAAGGAACAGACATCCTAAAGAAAGGCTCACCGGGAAAAACATCTATATCACTTTGAGAGGACAATATTCTGAATATAGATTCACAATATTCTGAATGTATATTCAGAATATTCTGAATGTAGATTCACAATATTGTCCTCTCTTTCTCCTGCTGTCAGAGATAAAAGAGGAAGCTTATATCTTCAGAGCCCGTTGACAAAAACGGTGTCGATAGAATTCCCTTTCTGTTCAGTTAAATATGAATAAATAATCTAAATGTACACTTGATTTCATGTTAGGCTGGCCTTTCTTTTTCGGTGGCTGAAGATGCTTTGCTCTGGTGCTCGTGTCTGCTCTGATGTGCAACCCTCATCTACTGCAGGTAATACACAGTTCCTAATTTATGTTGTTTATAAATGCTTATATGTTTCTCTCTTCTTTCTTACATTTTTTTAAACCTTTTTGCACTTTATTATTATTATTCACTTTATGTTGGACAGAAGAGAAACGTACTTTCAATCTTTTGTATGTTTGCACATATGTAAAAATTGACAATATAGCTGAGTTTGACTTTGACTTGACTGTGTATAAGTACCTCATACAGCACACATACAACTGCTACCCTTTTAAAGAGAAGGTTGACGTCACTCACACCCCCATAAACCTAGCTTAGCATTAGGCTAAGTCCAAACTAAAGTAACAAAAATCCATCAGCGCATATAAAGCTCTCTAATTAAATCGTTATTTCTCATTTAATGCGTATAAACTGAAAAAAAACATCCCGTTGTAGATGTAAGTAGAGGGTTAGTAAGTAGATGCTTAAATAAAAACACCTTGCTCGTGAGTTTGAGTGTTTAATGAATTCTGATGTATATTTTTCCTGAATGCAGCATGACTGAGCATTTTTGTGGAGTTTGTTTATTTTTTACAGTTGGGATGTTTTATATATTCACCATGGAGACAATATACTGTAAATCGTGCAGAGATTGTTCCACACCTGTCATATCGGGGGGCGTCCACCCTTCCTCGCGGCATTGAGCCACTTTGACCGGTCACAGCAGGTTAAGCTCAGCTGTCCAGAATCACGTTAACGATGTGTGTGAACTCACAATCAATCAATCTTATCGTTTCAATCGAACACTTCAAAGGGGCTGAAAATGTGACAAATCAATGACTAGGATGTCTTTGTGGCAACAATGGACTTTTAAATAATCTTTGCATCAATTTATGTAATGAATTACTTTGATTATAGAATTTCCAGAGAATAATACCACAGAAAATACATTGATACGTCATATAAAATACATAAAATTACATTATTACCATTATACAATATCTAGTTATCTATCTATCTATCTATCTATCTATCTATCTATCTATCTATCTATCTATCTATCTATCTATCTATCTATCTATCTATCTATCTATCTATCTATCTATCTATCTATCTATCTATTTATCTATCTCTCTATCTCTCTATCTCTCTATCTATCTATTATAATTATAATGTTAATGCCACATGAAGGATCCATATCCAGTGATGACCCATGGGTGCTAGTTTGAACTCTTAGTCTTAATAAAAAGAAAAACAGCCCCAAAAGAATTACTCTCTAAATATTAATGTCAAGTATGTGATGAAACCCACCATTTCCAGTGAAGATAAAATTGGATTATTAATTCTTAAATTGAGGCAGCCCCCTCAGACTGCTGAGACGGAGCTTTTTGTCAGTGTGCTGGTCCAGCTCAGGGGTCCCTTTGTTCCAGCTGCCACAGCAGATTTGGGCGTCTGTACGGAGGCCTGTCAGAAACAGGCTTATCTCTTGGGGGCCTCCCAGCACAAAGACCCATTTAGATGCTCACGGAGAGTGAAATCTTCATTATATACCTCTTGAAAGAGGGACGGACCTCTGCTCTTTAAGATAATTAATTGGAGTATTTTTTTTTGTTTTTGCGTGGCTCCAAAACAAAGGACGAGGAGAATCTAGTACAGTGGATCCTTTGACTTGATGATATCGATGCTTCAAGTCTGTATCGCCTCTTTTTTTTTGTCTTAATCCTACAAATCCCTCATTTCTTTCTTTAAAATACTCATAAAACACAAACGAATACACACCGAGGGATAGAAAGAAACCACATCAAGGATTTCCATCTGCACGTTCTCCATTCATGTATCTCTTATATTATCCATCCATCCCTCCATCCACCTATCCATCCATCTGCTGGCCTTTCCCAGCCATGCCTGTAGTAAGAGTGTCAGTATATCTGCCATGGCGTCCTGCTGATGTGTATTGTGATGGAGCTGAATACTCCAGCTACCAATATGGCCTGCACCAATACTGGATTAGCCACAGTGGATTAGCTGCCTGCCCTCCTGCTGCTTATTCAAATATTGTTTCACGTATTGTCATCATCGGGGCAGAGCTCTGGCCCAGTGGCCTTCAAGCTATACCGAATATTCTCAAAGAGAAAAAAAAAAACAGAGAAAAAGAAAGAAAGTCTTTTTCGCTTCCATTACGCCACAAAAGCGTCCGATTTTTCATTTTTCAGTCGTGACCACCGAGGGTCCGGCAGCTAACGTCGACGGGTTCGGAGAGCGTCTGCAGCCCGAGAGAGAGAGAGGAGAAAAAAGGGAGGATGGGAAGATGATGGAGAGCAAAAACTCAACCAGGATGCACCAATCATGCATGAAAGCGCGCCTTGATCTTTGATACATGGTGTTGGTCTTTTTTCCTCCACTCTCCCTTTCTCTCTTTCACCCTCACACATACACTTGGGAGTCAAGGCAATTGATGTGCTGCCTTTGATGGCAAAGAGAGGCCTATATTAACGGCCAAAAAGACCGTGATGAAAGGAGCCGAGGGGAAAAAGGAGAAAGAAAATGGGCAGAAAACGTGTTATCGGAGAGAATGGCGACTCGGTGATGAACCGCACCCCGGGACGGCGTGATGGTGGGCCGTCGAGGGCGTGACGGCAGCGGAGGAGAGGCGGACGGGAAGCTTACCGTGCTAGCCCGGCGGCCGCGGCTGGTCCGAGGGTCGGGTCTCGCCGGTTCCAGGCGCGTCGTGCCGGTCGGTTCATCCCGTTAGAGCGAGGGACGAGCGGGCGCCTGCCGCGGTGCCGCCGCCGGGGCCCCTCCCGGTGATCCGGGGGTCCGGACGCCGGCGGACGTCCCGCAGCAGAAGCGGTCGCCATCTTTGTCCCGTTGTTGTTGTGTCTTGGATATATCCTCTCCTGCGTCTTCATCCCTCCCTCTCTCCAACCCTTTGATCGTGCCTCCCCTCCCTCGCTCGCTGCCGTGTGACATCATCACGCTGCGGTATCGACGGGCATCAAAGCACCTCTGGGCGGGACCTCGTGTCCGCCGCTCGGTTTTGAAAGGGGGCGCAAATATGGAGCGTAAAGAGTCCTGTAACCCCCCCCACACCCCCTCACCCCCCCTCTCCCAGCAGATGCATGGTTTATTTGGCCAATACAAAACTATACACACACACACACACACACACTCCACCCATCTCTCGGGCGGCTGTATCCCGAGGCCCCCTGCTGTGCCTGTAGCGTTTGATGATGTGTTTAACGGCTTCATTCATCCCCACGGCTCGCTCCTTTCCTCCACCATTTTTCTTTCTTCTTCTTCTTCTTCCCAGCCTCCTCATCCATCTTTTCAAGCTTTTGCAACCAACCCAAAACGTGTCCTTTAGTCAACTTTGTGGCTAAATGACAGTTAATTCCCTCTCAGACGGATCTAGCGGCGCTCCTCCTTGAGTCGCCGCCCCTCCTTCCTCCCACTTTGACTCTCATCCCCTGCTCTTTCTCTCTTACCTCTTACAGCTGGCCGCCACCATTCCCAATCCTGTTAAAGTTGTATGTCCTCTGCAGGAGCCCTTCTGTCTGTCTGTCATCCGCCTGCGAATCACATATGTTTCACTGTCATTCTCTCAATCCTCCAGCAGCTGTTGTCCAATCCAATGAGATCTTCACCCTGAAAAAAAACACACACAGAATTAGCAACAGAATAAGCAGCATTTGACCAAACATCCATGTAACGGCAAACAGAGTAAAGCAAATATACTATTTTGTTTTTTATATAGCTGTCAGCATATCGCTGATATAGATTTAATTTAAAATAACAAAAAGTATTCCAGCAGAGAGCAATTCTACAGAAATAGTGAAATAAAGTTTTCAGGTTGGATGACAACACGTGTAAAGTTACATTAAAGTGTTATTTTATGCATTTTAGGGAATAAAATGCATTTATTCATATTTTACCCAAACTAAAACACATCAATTCACATCACATGAATAGTAATCCAGTCCAAAGTTAGGATTCACTTTGAGCTAAACTAGTTTATCTGTTTTCTTTTTCTTCATTATGACACGATTTAGCTGCATTAGCTCGATTTATTACTAACTGACTCACCGAGATGCTAGAGGTGGCTATATTATGTTTATTTCTTTATTTTTTCTAGTAGCTTAAGCTTTGACATTTTCTTTTTAGCTTTATTTTGTTAAATATATAAAAAAATAGATATGATAAATAAATATATATACATTTTACATTACAAATTGTATATCCTATATAACATAATCAGTTTGTATATAGTGAAACCAATGTCATTAAGCCTAACGCAACTTTGACTAAAAGATGTAATGCAGTTTAATCTTAACATTAAAGGCAAACATCTTTGTTATATAAAGTGTATACACGTCCTCTCCTTACAGCATTGTTGTTGCTGGAATCTAATGATATAATATTGCTAATAACCTATTTAAACCCAAGTGAACATTAATACTGCAGCTGAATTAAAGTGTATATGGTGAATTATGTATCTGCTATGTCTGAGTTCAGTGTCTTGCTCAAAGTGTCCTTTAACTTTAATAAAGGACGACCCGCTCTAACTCCTGAGCCGCACAACATATACTGAATAATACTGAATATACTGAAATATGAATGTTTTACTGTGTAATTAAGTTTTAACATTTCCTGCATACACGTGAGAGATTTTTAAAAACATACAGTAGTTTTACGCTCCAGTTTATGATGCATTAAATATGAAAAGTAAAGTGACGGAGGACGTACTCGCAGCCCACAGTGTTCATGAGAATAGTAGATTAAACTTAGTGGCCACTTTAATAGGTACACCTTTACAATGTAATGCAGTCCAACTCAACATAGATTATACCTTCATGTCCATCATGGACAGCTTTCTCTCAGAAATGTGTAAATTAAATGAAAGATTTTATTTTATATTACATTATATTCTCATGTATGTACATGGAAAGGACAACAATTATCACCTCAATAATAAACATATCATTAAATGTACACAATTCCGATGATGTCACCTTCAGGACCTTTGCATTACATCGTGTCGGTACCTAATAAAATGACCACTATGTCGCCTGTAGAAATGCTAAACTACGGCTTCAATTACATCTTAAGGATCTTATTGCAATTCATATGCTGAGCTCTTTCTGTGTGTTCAATTCAAAAAAGACCAAATTCATTCTCATTAGTGAACTACAGGGCTTCGAGCCACTTCCCCTCAGCGGCGATCACTGGGAAGTAAAATGAAAGAAAAGTAATTAAAGCTTCTTTTTTGGGGGGGAGTCACACAGCTGACGTCCCTCCTCTGCACGCTCTCCTGTTCTTCCCTTTCTCCCGGCTTTTCATTCACGTCTCTGCGCCGCCCGCCGCCTCTCGGCCCCCACGCCCCCTCTGCTGTCCAACTAATTGTCAAGGTCCTTGTTAGCATTATGCTAAGAGCGTCTCTCTGCAGCAAAAGCCACCCAGTGATATGGAAAGCACCCTCAGCGAGGATTATACCGCTGATGAGAATGAGTGAGTGTGTGGGGCATGTGTGTGTGTGTGTGTGTGTGTGTGTGTGTGTGTGTGTGTGTGTGTGTGTGGAAGGGAATAACTGCTCCTGAATTTGTTGTGCCTCCTTCTCTTCAGCCCAACATACAGGGCCCTCCTCTTGTCCACGTAAACAGTGATTTGCAGTCAAACAGCATCTTCATTCCAGGTATTAAGAAAAACTAATTTCGCAACATTAATAAGAGACCCCTTAAAAATTGCCCTCTTATTTCCTTCCGCAAATTACTTCCCGTAATCCTCATCAGCTAAATCCGCCTGCTGATTGCTCCCATTCTGCGGGGACAGATGGGAATGTTGGGGATCAATACGAGCCCTCTCGGCCTACCTGTAGGATTGTTGGGGTGGCGGCTAATAGCAGCGCGCTGACAGGCTGTAGAGGCTTGATAAGCATTTCTCATTATTGAACCCCATTCACATAGCTGGCTGCCACACACACACACACACACACACACACACACACACACACACACACACACACACACAGCATCTCTCAGAGCAATAGATGTCCTCCAAACCATATTCCAAATTGCAACAATAGATATAAATAAATAACAAAATCATTGGTGTGTGCATCTATTTACTATCCGTGTGTGTGTGTGTGTGTGTGTGTGTGTGTGTGTGTGTGTGTGTGTGTGTGTGTGTGTGTGTGTGTGTGTGTGTGTGTGTGTGTGTGTGTGTGTGTGTGTGTGTGTGTGTGTGTGTGTGTGTGTGTGTGACAAAAGAGAAAACGTCTGGAAAGCTACAAACTGACACCTAGGGATGGACAAAATAACAGAAAAGCCTCCCAACACAACAGCTCTGAATAATAAATATTAGTTTGACAAAGCCCATAACCGGTGGTCATTTTTTGGGCCATAATTTGTTATCAAACGAGCAGCACATTCAGTCGTGTCGGTCTACAAGTTCCACAAGCGAGTGCAGCCGCGTTTTGCTGAATGATTCGTTGAGACTTCACCATGATGCAGACATGCAGATATCGCAGCTTTAAGAGACAGTCTCGCTTATTGCAAATGTTACTGGAATATTTGGACTGCGGTATCACTTTGTTTTCACATAACTCATGGTACTCATGGTATAACCCATGGTACTCATGGTATAACTCATGGCATAACCCATGGTACTCATGGTATAACTCATGGTATAACTCATGGCATAACTCATGGTACTCATGGTATAACTCATGGTATAACTCGTGCTATATCTCATGGTACTCATGGACACAAACTGTTGGTGTCCCTCCCCTCTGGCAGGAGGATGCGGTCCATCAGGACCAAGACCTCACGCCACACCAACGGTTTCTTCCCGTCTGCCGTCGGGCTCATCAACAGAGCCCGGGTCCCCCACTGACTCTAATGACTCTGTCACCCCCAGACAATTCCCACCGGACACTCCCCTGCACATAGCCTTATACTTATACTTGACTTGAATACACTTGACACCTGGGCATTGCACTTGCCACTTTCACACAACACTTACACTCATGCACATTCCATGCACTTTATCTTACTTTTGGTATTTTGTTATGCTGCTGTCTCAATGTAGATATTCATTCATCCATTCATCCTCATTTATTGCACTGCGTTAACTGTTAAATGTGTATTGTTAAATGTTAAATGTATGCACCTTCCCGCCAGGACAAATTCCTTGTATGTGTAAGCATACATGGCAATAAATGGTTCTGATTCTGATTCTGATTCTGAATAACTCATGGTACTCGTGGTATAACTCGTGGTATAACTCATGGTATTACTCATGGTATAACTCATAGTATAACTCATTGTATAACTCATTATATAACTCATTATATAACTCATGGTATAACTCATGGTATAACTCATGGTATTGGCACATCCCGGTGCTATTGCTAATAGCAGCTCACCTGATATATAACATGAAACTACTGTATATGGCAATTCATTCTGTTCATTCAGTTTTTGTCATTGTAAGAATAAAAAATGTTATTCTAACACGTTATCTTGTATGCACTAAAACAGTTTTTTTTTTTAAATTATGTCCAAAAACCATAGTATGAAACATAAAGACACAGAGTAGTATGCAATGGCATACTATTTCCGGTGAAATATAACAGTGCGCAGACACTACGCCGGCATGAATTTCCCATAATGCAATGCAGCAGTGACGACATTGTTCTTAACCTTTTAGGCCCCATCAGTTACAAATTTGGAACATTAGGTTCAGCCTCTGGGACCAAGCATATCAAAAAAAATATAAGAAAAAATCAAATAAAAAGTCAAATCCCTGCCTCACAAGTCAATATAAGTTAATTGTGTCATGTTTATAACACTATTACACAATAATTATAAACACAAACTATAAGAATGACTCAAAACCGACTAAAAATGCAGTTTTGAAAAATGCTGATTCAAAAAGTTAGGACTAGCTAGAAGGCTAAACTCAACGGTTCTGGACTCCTTAGAGCCTACAGAGTTCGCCAATACCAACTCTCACACAAAGCATCGCAAAGATACGCACAAGAATGTAATTTGTGTCCAGCAAAAAATATGAAAATGTACTTACTTATGGCTGAAATATGAATATTCCAGGCCTTCCTGCTCCCTACTGACAGCTAAGGCCACATAGCACCCAGCTGCAGTGAAACGAGGCCCGTTCAGGGACCACCGAGGACTGTGGGAACTTTCTAGCTTGAGCGGAGTTGACATGAGTTCTCGACATGTCTGAACTAAAATAATTATAAACAATACTTAACTTCACTCAATCTAAGCCAAACATCACACAGATACTCCTACAATATTGAGCTATTTTATATTATTTTAAAGAGTATTCATCTATATGTGTAAGGTAATAAGAATGTACTTTAACAGTTTATTTCGAAAAATACATTCTTTTTTTTATTTGTATGTGTACTATCATAAACCAATATACCACTAACACATATATGGCCTTATTATCTATCTTCACAAGGGCTTTCTGTATATTATAGCTTTTTAAATCTTTCAAATAAACCTTGTGAATGAGGAAATAATCAGGATTTAATATGAGATAAAAAAGCATCCGCAATTTTGGCTGAAAATTTGGTGGCTCCTAAAAGGCAATGGCCCTGTAACTTTAGGTTTAAGTATAACATTTCACTTTGGTAGACGTCATATAAAAAAGATATGGTTTGGTGATACCACTTTAGTGTAAAAAATGATATGCTGTTTATGCACACAAGAGTTTGTTGAGCGATAGTACACATATTATCGAGTATGTACGTTTTCACTTTATTCATTTGTTTGGACTGTAAAATCCCCATTCTTATTAAGTGGGTTTCAAAAGCAATATCCTGGTGGGAAAAGAGTGATGTCACAGACCTGCATGCACCAATCACAATGCAGAAACACTTGAACCCAGATGTGATGACAGATGTGTGCTTGTGTGTCAGATTCAGATCTAATGAAGCAGTGAACTCAAAATAAAGAACAAATGTTTTTTTTTCTCTCACAACTTTAAAATGTATTATTATTAGCTTATTAATACTTAAATATGGATGGTTATAATTCAACGCTTACAACGTTTTTTCAGGGGCTTTAATGGTTATTTTCACCCCGTGTGAGTAAAGGAAAGTAGACAACAACACGTTGGTTCTGCACTGAGAGAGAGGAGTCGTGAGGGGGAGGCCATTGTTCGGGTAAAGTGATACAAATGAGACCCTGGAGAGTACTACTTAGCCACTCATAAAGGTCAGATATGGTGCCACACCAGTGGATGCTAATCCTGACCCAGGGGGCCGTGTGCACATGCGCCTGTGGATGCGATTGTTTCTCGGGCCTGTGACATTTAAACCTGAATGAGGTGGCAGAGCGGCGTGTACGTGTCTGTATGCCTATTTGGCTGGAAAGCAGTGGGCCGTGGTGCCAACGGAGGTTTAATTAGAAACGGCCTCGGGGGCAATTCAAACATCAGAGGCTGTTTTCTCCCGTAGACAAGCGGCCGGTGCTATAAATACTCTGTTGAATTCGATGAGGCTGGTAAACATTCAAAACTGTCAGATCCTACAGAACGCTGATTTTTATTTTTTTTATTTTTTATAAATGTAATAAAACATTTTGATAACCTGCATTTGTTGTACTGTGAAAAAACTATTCAGCAATCATGAAAAATTGTCTCGCATTCATAAGAATATATAAGTAAACAGATTTCACCTGACAGCAGGGACTGTCAGGTGAAATCTCGCTGCACGTTAGCCGCTATGTAGGCTAGTCCCAGCGGCTAATTGGCATTATTTTTATAAAACATTTTAATAACCTGCATTTGTTGTACTTAAAAACAAACAAAAAATTATTCAGCAATCATGAAAAAAATTGTCTCGGCATTCGTAGGAAATTATGCTTTTAAAAGATTCTCTCACAGATTTCACCTGACAGCAGGGATATCATTACTGTGATATCATTACGAGGCACCGCTGCACGTTAGCCGCTACGTAGGCTAATTGGCATTGTGCTAATAACACAGTGGCAGGCTGGAGGCATCCCCTCCTTCCTTGCTTGTGCTGGAGCTGGAAGCTTGTCGGCAGGTCACGCTGATTAGGGCACCTGAGAGCGCACGCGAATGCAATTTGTGCGTTTTAGCAGAACGTGGCAGCGATAACGACTGACAGGTCACAGCGACAGTTCAGCACAAGTGTAATGAGCGGCGGGAAAATTGATGTGTGTGTGTGTGTGTTAACTGTACGTGACAGAGACGGAGTCACACTGCACCACTTTGGTTCTGGAGAGCATTTCTAGGATCTCCTGAATACAGTTTCTGATGCAGAAAAGAAACAAAGCCACGTTCTCCTGGTGACACCGTCAGCGGGGTCGTGACCTTTGCAGAAAGCCTTGGTGGACGCAGAGGAGACACCCGGGGCAACGCCATCGCCATATGAGCTCACGTTCTTTCTTAAAACCGTCAAATTAATAGATGTAAAAACATGTGAAAGAGGCTCAGATGTAAGAAAAACAATGACATTCATGGTCACAGAGGATGAAGCCAACCTGCAACTACTGGATGGGTTCCCATGAAATGTGGTCCTGGCATGCATGTTCCCTTCAGGATGAATTGTAAATCCATATTTGCACAATCACACACACAATATAGGACAGAAAATTAGTAGAATGTTTATTAAAGATTTTGATAAATAAGCACAGAGCACCTGTAGTGCTGATGACCAAGTTGCTACAAAATGAGGGATTAACTCCACCTTGTGGTGCAGAGGAGAACTGCACCACAAGGTGGTTAATAAGATGAACTCAGTTTGACTACCTGATGTGAAATGTAAGTATGTGTATACATAAATAAAATGTAAGTATACATAAATGTATGAGAAATTTAATAATATGGACATCCTGCAGGTGTGTAGCAGGATGTGGAAAAAACATTCAAACACAGGTAACTTTAAATTCAGGGCCTGCTTCAGGAAATAACAGTTAAAAAAAACAACATATTTACTAAATGTGACACACCAGTTAACCAGGAAAGAAACGTTGAATGACATTGTAATTAAAAATCAAATTCAGCATTAAAAAAACTGAGTTGATGGCAGTTAAGCTGCAAAACGGTGACATGGACAGTCAGTTCAAAATCCCCTTTTGTTTAAAAGTCATCTCCATGAAGTTTGCACCAACGTATGAACAAACATCTCTACGGATATGAAGAGAACCTCCGTTGAGTCGTGGCTTCAGTTTTGAAAACAGGTTTTTTTGTTGCTTTTAACCTTATATTTAAAACAAAAACACTAGAAATATAATGCACCTTAGAATTATCATTTGTTTTCCTTTTCTAGAAATAAAAAAAAATGACAATCCCAAAAACGTTTCTTAAATGCGAGCCGTCACTCCCCGTCACCTTCATCCTCCTCATCAGCCTCCTTGTTGTCCTCTGGCACATCGTTGTTGTTGTCTTCGTCGCCCGTCTTCACCTCCTCTTTCTTCGCCTCCTCTTTCTTCGCCTCCTCTTCCTTCGCCTCCTCTTCCTTCGCCTCCTTCTGCTCTGCTGTGTCCACGTCGGGCTTCGGCGCGTCCTCTTTGACCACTTCCTGGAGGTTGTACTTCCTGTACAGAGTATAGTCTTTCACCACACTGATGCAACACACCGCCTTGATGACCTCCACAATGATTGTCAGTTCTGGGCTGGTCAAGTCCACTTTGTTCTTCGGGTTCAGCTTCCCCACAAGACCTGAAAAAAAAAAAAAGAGGGGACGACTCAAGTTTTGTTCACGGATGATCAGAAAAAGGCAAATTCACTTTTCATCGGACAAAGTCATCCAACGCTACCGGCAACTGCTTTGATGATCTCGTCTCTCTTGTTGTGGCTGCTGTTGCGAGCCTTGAAGGCGATCTGGTAGGTACCAGAGTTCGGGGTTTTGAACCACGGCTCCAGGAAAGTAGTCAGGTACTTCAGCATGTCCTCCTGGAAGGCCTTGCATGTCCCAGTCACCTGGAGGAGGAGAAAACAGAAAGAACAGAAGAAAAGGAATGAAATCACTCTTATTTACTGTAACAGGGATTAAACAATAAACTGAAAACGTCTTTCTATGCAGCTGTTAAATCACATGTTTCATTAACAGAGTCCAGCTTCTCACCGGCAGCATGCGAAGGATCACGCGGGACTTCTTCTTCTTGGTGGTGTGGAGATCAGACAGGATGCGATGAACCAGCTTGTCGGATTCTGTTCGAGGAAGACACATTTAATTGTGGCTACAATAATACTGGAAAAAAAATTAATAAAAATAATACCTGCCAATGGACGTACCCAGGTTTTTTGTTTTGATGAAGATGACGTTGTTTGCTCCACTGTCCAAAACCTGGAAGCGGCGCTCCTGTTTAGCTCCGGACGCTTTCAGCTGAGCCACCTCCTTCTTCAGCGCCTCGTCGACGTCTTCTTCAGCCTCCTCCTCGTCACTGCTGCTGCCTTTGTTATCTTCTTGCAACTGTAATCACGAGTAAAGTGCATTAATAATACATTAGTACTGAAAAATCCTGTTGATTTAAAAAAAGAAATACATAGATATGTTTTTTAAATATATATATGTATTTTTTTCACATAGATATATGTGTGTTTATATATATATATATATTCCAATCACCTGTCTAAAAGCCAAACATTACATTTAACAGGATGTAAAACAAGCAATTTTCAAATTGTATAAGCAGGAAGTAGCTTGATTTGTTTGATTTTTGGGGGGTAAAAGTAATCAATGAAAAAATGTTTTTACTTGTTTGTTTTGATTGTCGGATTTCAATAACTCGTTTCATTCCTGGTTCAACACTAAGACATGCAGACCAGCTTGCTGTGTTTACCCCTAAATGCAATTGCACAAAACCAAAGTGCAACTAAAATTGGAAATGAATAATGATATAAAACATGCAACATAGTGCCACCTCCACGCTGCTGTAGGACGCAGCTCACTTGCTCCAACTTGCAGGCCTCGTCTGTAACAACATTTAAAGGGGATGTGGTCCCTAAAGGGCTCCTGGACTCACCTTCTCGGGCCCGAACAGCTCGTCGGCGTACTCGTTGAGCAGGTTGAAGGCCTCCGCGGTGCACTTCCTCTCGTTCATGTTGCACGTGATGAGGATCCCCTGCATGCCCACCTCCAGCTCCCGCGAGCCCTTCCACCGCTTGCTGTGGTGGTGTCCGGCCGCGTACCGCTTCTTGCTCCGCTTCCTCGCGTCGTTGGACGCGGCCGACATGTTTTCCAGACGAGCCTTCACGCGCACACGAACCCGCGAGTGTCTAAAGCTCAGTGAGCAGCGCGCGACGCTGTTGTTTTGGGTTAACGTGACTCTCCCCCCTCACCTCCTCGCGGCTTTATTAGCCGTTAGCTTGGCAGTTAAAAATTATATTTTAGATGTTTCAGAGCCGCAGAGACAGTAGTGTCGAGGCCATGAGCTCTTTATAAACCCTGTCAGGCTAAATGTGCGTTCAAAGCGCTTCAAAGAACCGAGTTCTCATTCAGCCACAACATAGCACGTTGTTTTAGTGCTGTACGGCGCGCGAGGAGGGACAAACATCGTCGACGTTCGCGCGAAGCATCGTTCACCTTGTGGAGTATAGACATTACGCTGAATACTTCAAAACAAACTGGTTTTAGAGGAAGCTACATGAATTTAATCAAGAACGGTGGTATCGTTTGAGGTAGTATTTATATGTTAATGCTATTTTAATACAAAAATAGCAGTAGCTGTGTAAAATTAATAAAATTAGCTTAAACATTACCAGCTGCAACCTTAAAAGGATGCTTACACATTAATGCATCACATACATGTTTCTGAAATTTGCCTTTTATCATACTTTTGATAGTTTTGAATGCAGGACTTTTACTTAAAATATCATATTTTGAAATGCTAGTACTGCTAGACAGGGATGAACTCTGAAAGTATAACTCTGAAGTATATATATATATATATATATATATAAGGGATGCACCGATACCGGTATCGGGGCCGATACTGCGTTAAAATACTCGTACTCGTATCGGTTTCAATTGCCGATACCAAGAACCGATACCACTCAACAGTATTTCGCTACAACAAACTGGTCGCGCTTTGTGGAGAAAAAGATTTGTTGTCCTACCTGACTTCAACGTCTAGGGCAGGGGTCGGCAACCCGTGATCCAGAGCCGCATACGGCTCTTTCGTCGCTCTCTTGCAGCTCTTGCAGCAAGGTGTGTAGAGTAATTTGCGTCGCCTTACGCGACGCAAATTACTGCTGTCCCGCCGGTTTGAATCAAACGGCTGCTGATCCACCTGAAGTAGCGCTGGCAGCGGCCTCATTCAGACGCTGTTGTGCGGCTACGGATGATATTATTGTAGCCGAGTGTCTGTTGTGTGTCTATATTTGTAATTATAATAAAATGAAAACACGCTCCAGGGTAACTTGAACCACTTTTTTATCTCCTTCACACACGTATATCCCACAATTCCACTCCTCTTTTCCTTTCCGTTTCTCCCTCCACAATAAAAGCACCGGAAACATAACTTGGAACACAGCTTCCTATATAATTGCTCGATCCCTAATATTATCGCTTACATTATGAACCCGGACACGGGGGCGTTTTATGGTCCGACATTAGAGGGACTTCCACAAGAAGTTTAAAGCTTGGGATAGCCTTCTGTTAATTTTGTACTATAGGCTTGACATAATCTGCAGAGGATAAAATAAAATCTGCCTCCAAATTAACTGCACTTTCATGGAGACCAAATCTAAGAAGTATCGGTATCGGTACTCGGTATCGGCAAGTACACAAATAAAAATACTCGTACTCGTATGGGTTTGTAAAAAGTGGTATCGTTGCATCCCTAATATATATCTATATACATATATACACTCACCTTAAGGATTATTAGGAACACCATGCTAATACTGTGTTTGACCCCCTTTCGCCTTCAGAACTGCCTTAATTCTACGTGGCATTGATTCAACAAGGTGCTGAAAGCATTCTTTAGAAATGTTGGCCCATATTGATAGGATAGCATCTTGCAGTTGATGGAGATTTGTGGGATGCACATCCAGGGCACGAAGCTCCCGTTCCACCACATCCCAAAGATGCTCTATTGGGTTGAGATCTGGTGACTGTGGGGGCCATTTTAGTACAGTGAACTCATTGTCATGTTCAAGAAACCAATTTGAAATGATTGGAGCTTTGTGACATGGTGCATTATCCTGCTGGAAGTAGCCATCAGAGGATGGGTAAAGGGATGGACATAAAGGGATGGACATGGTCAGAAACAATGCTCAGGTAGGCCGTGGAATTTAAACGATGCCCAATTGGCACTAAGGGGCCTAAAGTGTGCCAAGAAAACATCCCCCACACCATTACACCACCACCACCAGCCTGCACAGTGGTAACAAGGCATGATGGATCCATGTTCTCATTCTGTTTACGCCAAATTCTGACTCTACCATCTGAATGTCTCAACAGAAATCGAGACTCATCAGACCAGGCAACATTTTTCCAGTCTTCAACTGTCCAATTTTGGTGAGCTCTTGCAAATTGTAGCCTCTTCTTCCTATTTGTAGTGGAGATGAGTGGTACCCGGTGGGGTCTTCTGCTGTTGTAGCCCATCCGCCTCGAGGTTGTGCGTGTTGTGGCTTCACAAATGCTTTGCTGCATACCTCGGTTGTAACGAGTGGTTATTTCAGTCAAAGTTGCTCTTCTATCAGCTTGAATCAGTCGGCCCATTCTCCTCTGACCTCTAGCATCAACAAGGCATTTTCGCCCACAGGACTGCCTCGGGGGCAATTCAAACATCAGAGGCTGTTTTCTCCCGTAGACAAGCGGCCGGTGCTGTAAATACTCTGTTGAATTCGATGAGGCTGGTAAACATTCAAAACTGTCAGATCCTACAGAATGCAGATGTTTTTTTAAATATGTAATAAAACATTTTAATAACCTGCATTTGTTATACTGTGAAAAAACTATTCGGCAATCATGAAAAATTGTCTCGGCATTCGTATGAAATTATGCTTTTAAAATATTCTCTGACAGAGTTCACCTGACAGCAGGGATATCATTACTGTGATATCATTACGAGGCACCGCTGCACGTTAGCCGCTACGTAGGCTAATTGGCATTGTGCTAATAACACAGTGGCAGGCTGGAGGCATCCCCTCCTTCCCTGCTTGTGCTGGAGCTGGAAGCTTGTCGGCAGGTCACGCTGATTAGGGCACCTGAGAGCGCACGCGAATGCAATTTGTGGGTTTTAGCAGAACGTGGCAGCGATAACGACTGACAGGTCACAGCGACAGTTCAGCACAAGTGTAATGAGCGGCGGGAAAATTGATGTGTGTGTGTGTGTTAACTGTACGTGACAGAGACGGAGTCGCACTGCACCACTTTGGTTCTGGAGAGCATTTCTAGGATCTCCTGAATACAGTTTCTGATGCAGAAAAGAAACAAAGCCACGTTCTCCTGGTGACACCGTCAGCGGGGTCGTGACCTTTGCAGAAAGCCTTGGTGGACGCAGAGGAGACACCCGGGGCAACGCCATCGCCATATGAGCTCACGTTCTCTCTTAAAACCGTCAAATTAATAGATGTAAAAACATGTGAAAGAGGCTCAGATGTAAGAAAAACAATGACATTCATGGTCACAGAGGATGAAGCCAACCTGCAACTACTGGATGGGTTCCCATGAAATGTGGTCCTGGCATGCATGTTCCCTTCAGGATGAATTGTAAATCCATATTTGCACAATCACACACAATATAGGACAGAAAATTAGTAGAATGTTTATTAAAGATTTTGATAAATAAGCACAGAGCACCTGTAGTGCTGATGACCAAGTTGCTACAAAATGAGGGATTAACTCCACCTTGTGGTGCAGAGGAGAACTGCACCACAAGGTGGTTAATAAGATGAACTCAGTTTGACTACCTGATGTGAAATGTAAGTATGTGTATACATAAATAAAATGTAAGTATACATAAATGTATGATAAATGTAAGAATATGGACATCCTGCAGGTGTGTAGCAGCCGACACGCCCTCTGTCACGTCAATCACTGAAATATAACCAACTACAAAATAAGGATGTGGAAAAAACATTCAAACACAGGTAACTTTAATTCAGGGCCTGCTTCAGGAAATAACAGTTAAAAAAAACAACAGATTTACTAAATGTGACACACCAGTTAACCAGGAAAGAAACGTTGAATGACATTGTAATTAAAAATCAAATTCAGCATTAAAAAAACTGAGTTGATGGCAGTTAAGCTGCAAAACGGTGACATGGACAGTCAGTTCAAAATCCCCTTTTGTTTAAAAGTCAACAAACAGGTTTTTTTGTTGCTTTTAACCTTATATTTAAAACAAAAACACTAGAAATATAATGCACCTTAGAATTATCATTTGTTTTCCTTTTCTAGAAATAAAAAAAAATGACAATCCCAAAAACGTTTCTTAAATGCGAGCCGTCACTCCCCGTCACCTTCATCCTCCTCATCAGCCTCCTTGTTGTCCTCTGGCACATTGTTGTCGTTGTCTTTGTCGCCCGTCTTCACCTCCTCTTTCTTCGCCTCCTCTTTCTTCGCCTCCTCTTTCTTCGCCTCCTCTTCCTTCGCCTCCTCTTCCTTCGCCTCCTCTTCCTTCGCCTCCTCTTTCTTCGCCTCCTCTTCCTTCGCCTCCTTCTGCTCTGCTGTGTCCACGTCGGGCTTCGGCGCGTCCTCTTTGACCACTTCCTGGAGGTTGTACTTCCTGTACAGAGTATAGTCTTTCACCACACTGATGCAACACACCGCCTTGATGACCTCCACAATGATTGTCAGTTCTGGGCTGGTCAAGTCCACTTTGTTCTTCGGGTTAAGCTCTGCCACGAGACCTGGGGGGGAAGAAAGAGGGGACGACTCAAGTTTTGTTCACGGATGATCAGAAAAAAGGCAAATTCACTTTTCATCGGACAAAGTCATCCAACCCTACCGGCAACTGCGTTGATGATATCGTGTCTCTTGTGGTGGCTGCTGTTGCGAGCCCTGAAGGCGATCTGGTAGGTACCAGAGTTCGGGGTTTTGAACCACGGCTCCAGGAAAGTAGTCAGGTACTTCAGCATGTCCTCCTGGAAGGCCTTGCATGTCCCAGTCACCTGGAGGAGGAGAAAACAGAAAGAACAGAAGAAAAGGAATGAAATCACTCTTATTTACTGTAACAGGGATTAAACAAACTGAAAACGTCTTTCTATGCAGCTGTTAAATCACATGTTTCATTAACAGAGTCCAGCTTCTCACCGGCAGCATGCGAAGGATCTCGCGGGACTTCTTCTTCTTGGTGGTGTGGAGATCAGACAGGATGCGATGAACCAGCTTGTCGGATTCTGTTCGAGGAAGACACATTTAATTGTGGCTACAATAATACTGGAAAAAAAATTAAAAAATAATACCCGCCAATGGACGTACCCAGGTTTTTGGTTTTGATGAAGATGATGTTGACTGCTCCACTGTCCAAAACCTGGAAGCGGCGCTCCTGTTTAGCTCCGGACGCTTTCAGCTGAGCCACCTCCTTCTTCAGCGCCTCGTCGACGTCTTCTTCAGCCTCCTCCTCGTCACTGCTGCCTTTGTTATCTTCTTGCAACTGTAATCACGAGTAAAGTGCATTAATAATACATTAGTACTGAAAAATCCTGTTGAATAAAAACTAAATACACATATATATATATATATATATATATATATATATATATATATATATATATATTATATATATATTAGGGATGCAC
This sequence comes from Cottus gobio, assembly GCA_023566465.1. Classification (NCBI taxonomy): domain Eukaryota; kingdom Metazoa; phylum Chordata; class Actinopteri; order Perciformes; family Cottidae; genus Cottus; species Cottus gobio. The sequence continues at coordinate 24,458,891 of CM042219.1, read as the reverse complement.
CGATACCGATATCGGGCCGATACTGCGTTAAAATACTCGTACTCGTATTCGTTTTCAATTGCCGATACTAAGAACCGATACCACTCAACAGTATTTCGCTACAACAAACTGGTCGCGCTTTGTGGAGAAAAAGATTTGTTGTCCTACCTGACTTCAACGTCTAGGGCAGGGGTCGGCAACCCGTGATCCAGAGCCGCATACGGCTCTTTCGTCGCTCTCTTGCAGCTCTTGCAGCAAGGTGTGTAGAGTTATGGTGCGTTCACACCGAACGCGACGCAAATCACCGCCGTTCCGCCGGTTTGAATCAAACTGTTGCTGATCCACCTGAAGTAGCGCTGGCAGCGGCCTCATTCAGACGCTGTTGTGCGGCTACGGATGATATTATTGTAGCCGAGTGTCTGTTGTGTGTCTATATTTGTAATTCTAATAAAATGAAAACACGCTGCAGGGTAACTTGAACCACTTTTTTATCTCCTTCACACACGTATATCCCACAATTCCACTCCTTTTCCTTTCCGTTTCTCCCTCCACAATAAAAGCACCGGAAACATAACTTGGAACACAGCTTCCTATATAATTGCTCGATCCCTAATATTATCGCTTACATTATGATCCCGGACATGGGGGCGTTTTATGGTCCGACATTAGAGGGACTTCCACAAGAAGTTTAAAGCTTGGGATAGCCTTCTGTTAATTTTGTACTATAGGCTTGACATAATCTGCAGAGGATAAAATAAAATCTGCCTCCAAATTAATTGCACTTTCATGGAGACCAAATCTAAGAAGTATCGGTATCGGTACTCGGTATCGGCAAGTTCACAAATAAAAATACTCGTACTCGTACCGGTTTGTAAAAAAGTGGTATCGTTGCATCCCTAATATATATATATATATTCCAATCACCTGTCTAAAAGCCAAACATTACATTTAACAGGATGTAAAACAAGCAATTTTCAAATTGTATAAGCAGGAAGTAGCTTGATTTGTTTGATTTTTTGGGGGTAAAAGTAATCAATGAAAAAATGTTTTTACTTGTTTGTTTTGATTGTCGGATTTCAATAACTCGTTTCATTCCTGGTTCAACACTAAGACATGCAGACCAGCTTGCTGTGTTTACCCCTAAATGCAATTGCACAAAACCAAAGTGCAACTAAAATTGGAAATGAATAATGATATAAAACATGCAACATAGTGCCACCTCCACGCTGCTGTAGGACGCAGCTCACTTGCTCCAACTTGCAGGCCTCGTCTGTAACAACATTTAAAGGGGATGTGGTCCCTAAAGGGCTCCTGGACTCACCTTCTCGGGCCCGAACAGCTCGTCGGCGTACTCGTTGAGCAGGTTGAAGGCCTCCGCGGTGCACTGCCTCTCGTTCATGTTGCACGTGATGAGGATCCCCTGCATGCCCACCTCCAGCTCCCGCGAGCCCTTCCACCGCTTGGTGTGGTGGTGACCGGCCGCGTACGGCTTCTTGCTCCGCTTCCTCGCGTCGTTGGACGCGGCCGACATGTTTTCCAGACGAGCCTTCACGCGCACACGAACCCGCGAGTGTCTAAAGCTCAGTGAGCAGCGCGCGACGCTGTTGTTTTGGGTTAACGTGACTCTCCCCCCTCACCTCCTCGCGGCTTTATTAGCCGTTAGCTTGGCAGTTAAAAATTATATTTTAGATGTTTCAGAGCCGCAGAGACAGTAGTGTCGAGGCCATGAGCTCTTTATAAAACAGGTCCGCCTAAATTTTCGTTCAAAGCGCTTCAAAGAGCGAGACGGCGCGAGAGGAGGGACAAACATCGTCGACGTTCGCGCGAAGCATCGTTCACCTTGTGGAGTAAAGACATTACGCTGAATACTTCAAAACAAACTGGTTTTAGAAGAAACTACATAAATTTAATCAAGTACGGTGGTATAGTTTGAGGTAGTATTTCTATGTTAATGCTATTTTAATACAAAAATAGCAGTAGCTGTGTAAAATTAATAAAATTAGCTTAAACATTACCAGCTGCAACCTTAAAATGATGCTTACACATTCATGCATCACATACATGTTTCTGAAATTTGCCTTTTATCATACTTTTATTTTGAGTTTTTTAATATTTTTAGTAAAAGACAGGGATGCACTCTGAAATATATACACATACATATATATACACATACATATATATATACACACACATATATACACATACATATATATATATATATACACACACACACACATATATATATATATATATGTATATATATATATTAGGGCTGGGCGGTATACCGTTTCAACCGGTATACCGGTGTCAAATTTACGTACGGTATGACTTTTTCACATACTGGCACACCGGTGCCCAGCCGTAGTCACTGGCGAAGCGGTCGGAGCTACGTGTGTTACGTGCATTGAGTCATGGTTTTAATTTTATAACAACAATTAATAACCCGCAACTAACGCGCTTTAATAGGGCACAACACCACAAAACAACAGTTTGTGACACATACACAATTTGTAACACTAATAATTGTACATTTTTTAAATTTACTCCGCCGAACTGCATGCTGGGTACAGCCCGCACACTATCACAGAAAGAAGAAACTCCGTCGCTACATTAAAAAACGGAAAAGAGCGATGCAGGAGGAACAAGAGAGAGCAGAGACGCACCAACACAACGTGTTACCCAGAGAGGAGCTGTGTCTGCTGGCTGGAGGGTTTGAAAAGTCCGACGTAGTTTAGAAAACGATGTATTGCAAAGAAGCTGAACCTGGAGGGACTTAGGACCCAGGGGAATGCAGGTGAAAAAAACCCGGAAGAGACAGACCGGCTGTCACGCCTCACAAACGGCTGTTCACAGCTTGCTGGGCAGTTGCGAGGGAGTTGGCCAGCGAGCGAACAACGAGCGGTGAACAGCTGTTCAGGTGGCCGCAGGTCCTTTTCGGTGTCAATAAATTAATGTTAATACCGTGATATACCGTGAAACCGCCAGAATCTTACAAAATACCGTGATATGCATTTTTGGCCATACCGCCCAGCCCTAATATATATATATATATATATATAACAGGAAGTTCCATGTAATTTAAGTCTGGTTGAATAGGATGAGGTGGTTGAGAAGGATAACTGAATACTTCAAAACTCAGAGGAAAGAAATGTAATATTAAAACACAAAACAAAACCATGATTAAAACTGTCACTTTATCATTTTCTTCAACATTTCATTTGAAAGCACATTAAAAAAAAATTAGCATTCTTACTGTACATGTAGAAAATGAAGTTCATTAACAATGTTCATATTGATTATTTCAATAAAAAACTGCATCACTAATAATATATGAACTAATTACATCAGTTCATTGCGATTATTCATTCATGCTCATTTCACTTTTACACGCTAAAACATTTAAACATAAAGTGCAGACAAATATTCTTAACTTCACTTAAATCAACTTAACTTCATGAGGATATGAAATAAATGTATGTAGTTCATAAAATAAAATCTCCATGTTATTAGGTGTATCTATTCTGTTAAATATATATATATATATTTATAAATATATACATTTTATTTATTTATAAATATATATATATATATATATATATTTATAAATATATACATTTTATTTATTTATAAATATATATATATATATATTTTTTATTTTTTTAAATACATTTTTATTTTTAACTCGTGTGTTTATATGTGGTATATATAAATATATATATAAAAATACAAATATAAATACACAAACACAAGTTAAAAATTAAAATGTTTGTGGCTGTTGTTTAACCATCACAATACCACGTCATAAAGTCTATGTGACTGAGGAAGACCACTCTCAGCTTGTTTTTCCTCCCCTCCGTTAGTAGCTCTTCCTCAGCGTTTCCCTCTGGGGGGGACGAGTCAGAGTCGAGTAGCTCTGACAGAGTGAGACCGACGACCCGGCGGCCGGTCCGGCCACCGGTCCGCTCCTCATCAGCGCCGACTCCCACTTGAAGAACTCGCAGCCCTTCTGGATCCGGCCGCCGCCCCCCGACCGCCGGACCGGGCAGCAGAAGAACCCCCGGCCCTGGTTCGGGCCCCCGTTGGACACCACCTGGCGCTTCGCCCGCCGCCCACAACCGCACAGCGGGGACGTGGTCCTCTGGCCGCCCACGGAAAAGGAGGAACGATCGGCGAGCGCGTTGGCCGACAGGGAGGCGAGGACATTCTTGGAGTCCCACAGAGAGACACACCGGGAGGGTCCGGCTGGGTCAGAGAAGATGGAGAAGGAAGACTTCGGAGTCTCTCGGGGCTTTGAGGCGACTGCTCGGGGCCGGACAAATGAGGTGCAAGGGGTGGAGGTCTTCTCTGTGATGAAGGTGTTGTGCCTGAGCAGAGAGGGTGCGTTTGATTTCAGGATGGTTTGAGGCCCGCCTGGCTTTTCTTGCACTTGTAGAAGGGTTCTGAGCTGAATTGGTTTGGCGTCCCGAGCAACAGCTTTGGGCACAGCGAAATAAGCATTGGGCTCTGGGATCGTTGAATACTGCCCGATTATATTTAAGTGACGAGACGTCGAGGACCCACCGTCGTCTCCGCGGATGCCTGCCTCTCTTGCTTCGTCCCCTAACGTAACCTGATCGCAGGACGAATGCGCTTCGTCGGGTTTTCCCCACACGAGGCATCCGCTGTCAAAATCTGCCACACAATCGACGTCGAATTCTCTCTCCGTTTCACCGACGACGACATCATCATCATCACCCTCCAACACCACGTCGTCGTACGAACCACACCGGTCCTCGGTTTCCACGAAAAGCTCGGCGCCGCCCTCCTCTGCCGTCGCTCCCGGCTGGTTTGTCGGAGGCAGGTTTGAGAAGCGGCCCACGGTGGTGGGGCACAGGGCGAGGTTGCCGTTGATGTTGACGATGTTGTACGATGAAGGAGCGACAGCCGCCGCTTTGACGGACCTCCTGCGGATGCTGATGCTGCCCCAGAGGGGCGTAGTTGTTCCATCCAGCAGCGTCTTCGCTGAGATCAGGCGCTGGTAGATGTGTGGGGAAGCGGAGTTCCTGTTTGGGTCCAAATCCCTCGAAATGTTCTCTGGACATGATTCAATGCGACATGATTCTGGCGGTGAGGGTTTGTTCCTAGTAGGTGTGTTTTCCTGTTTATCTTTGATGGATTTTTGGTTGTCTGCAGTGACGTTTCCAATCATGGGTTTGACCCTTGGTGGCATCTATAAGAAGATGTGAGACATAATCAGTGACTCGTATCATCCATTCCTGATTTTCCTTGAAACGTTAGTCAAATAAATGCTCCCTTTAACACTTTATTTATTTTCTTCAGTGTCCGGAAATATTTACTTGACATTTAACGCAGCATCAAGCACAAATGTCTAAAATATAGTAAATGTCATGAATAGCAGTGTCCAGTTATAAATGTGTTATTTATTTATACAAGAAATTAAATAAAAAGTATTTACATGTCAAATTAGTGAATCAAACACGCTTCATCCACAAAGACTTCCATATCTAGTAGTCATCCACAAGGTTTCGCTTGGGAGGACAGAGGGGAGGCCGGGGGGCGGTTTAGGAGTTGGGATGCGTCGCTGGACGGCGGCCACTCACCTTCTCCTGGCTCCGGGTGATCTTCATCACACACCCATCCCTCATCATCCTCGCCGCCAACTGAGCTGTATTCCGGGAGTCATCCAGACCTGAGGAGGGAAAACAAGACACGCTGGCTTAGATGGAGGATATTCTCTGTGTGGATTTCTGACAAAAATTACTTTTGCTTTGTTTAATACCAGAATGTTCTCTCCCTGAAAACTGTATTCCCAGATCTTGGAGGGCCCCGTTCAGGCCTTTGGGTTTCCTGTCGTAAAACAGCTGAAAAATAACCCCAGAAAAGCAGTTAATGGCGACACGAGTGGCGCTTCTTACGTGTGAAGATTTGATGCTTTTCATGACTGAATATCTTCGATGTGTTGTGCAGGTGGGCCGACAAAATAAGCAAATTGAATACTTCACCATCGGCTCTTGTAACTTATATACAACTATAAAATGTAATTCATGTTGTAGACTGAATAATAACTGGTACACTAAACAATCTGATTAAAAATGACAACTGTTAGGTCAAGCCATGAGCCCGGTGTGGGAGCTTCCACTCACCCTGTAGGTGCTCCTCAGGTCGATCCAGCTGTTGAGCACATCAGGCTTATGGAGCTGCTTGCGTTTACACTCGTACTGCAAACAAACGCCGAGATCCCAGTCTGACGCACAACGCAGAGGGAGGCACGTTAAAGTTTGTTCAAATGTTGAGGCGAGGCAGCCTTTTCCTTCCACTCAGATAATCAGCGTTGCTCGACACCATTTGTAATGTTAGAAGATACAACAGGACAGTCTAGTTGATGGTAGCTGTGCTCTTGTTTTCCAATGCAGGTAAGATCCATGCATTGTAAATATTCATTCATTCCCATTCATTGCACTGTTTACTGTTAAATGTTAAATGTTATGCACCTTCCGCCAGGACAAATTCCTTGAATGTGGAAACAAACACGGAAATAAATGGTTCTGATTCTGATCGTTAGCCGAGGCCGATTGGTGATGAGTTACGTTACCTGAAGGTTACCCTAAGAGGTGAAGTCTCAAGCAAGTTGACTTTTACCTGACCATGTGACGAAGGCACACTGTTTCTGAGAAGGCGAAGGAGCAGAAGATGCCTCCGGCCTGTTGGGAAAGACCAGCCCCCTCTCCAGCTGCAGGGCTTGCAGCCAGCGGCTGAACCGAGAAAGAACGAGCTGAAGGGGGATCCCCGCCTCAACTTGAATCTGTGGGACGGAGAGAACCGAGGACATCAGATTTAACGCAAAACTATTTATTGATTTATTGTATTATTCATGCGCATGCACACACAGGTCACACACCTGTGTGATCCCGGTCAGCTCAGTGCAGAACTCGGACAGGATGGGGTGCTCTTGGGGTTGAACGTAAGTTTGAAACTCGGACTCGACCTCCCCCGTGGACGTGTTCAGCAGGACAGCGGGAAACTCAACTGCAAGGCAGGAAGAAAAGGAACAAAGGACAGATGTTAATGGGTGAAACAATAGGAATGGTCCACATGTGACATATAAAAAGAAAGGGACACTCACTTATTTCCTGGGTGTAGTTCTTTCTGTCTCTCCAGCAAGTTGACTCAAAATCAATCACAATGAGGTATGCAAATATTTGATCTGAAAGAAAACACACAGTATTTAGTAGTAGCAAGGGTCACGTGTGAATAGAGAGCAATGGCCTGGGGATCAAGCACCTGAACTATGTGTACGTCATCAACACAAATAAATCACACTTACTTGATAAAAATGATTTCTTTGACCCATCAGATGACTTACTCCGCTGCCTCAGACACCCCAGTTCTCTGCGGAGACCGGGAAGGGATTCAAGAACCACTAACGTTACTACATTACAAATACTACTATCTAATAAGCGTTACTGAATTAACTGTAAATAACTCATGCATAACTCAAATAACGTTAGTTCACATTTTAACTCAATATTTAGTCACTTACTTGGCCAGTTTCTTTGTAGACATAACGTTAGCTAGCGACCAACTTTACAGCAAAAATGTGTTTGAAAGAAATCGCGCCGATTCCCTGTTTTAAATGTTCATCCGTCAGTCGGAGCTCGATTGATCCGGACTAGCCAGAAACAAATAGACGATCGCAGAGAAATCGAGGAGCTTTTTCAAACGTCAACGAAGGGAATTGCATTTCCGTTTAGTCACCAAAACAAAAGCATGAACTAAATCAGCACGTATAAAACACCACTACTGTTAACATGTATATGCCAATATATATCAAGTCTGGTGTAAATATTGATTTAATATCATATTATTTGCAATTTAGCTACATTTACTAACTAGAAAACATGACTACAGTCATTATATCAGCTTCGTTTGTTTACTTTGAAATCTCAAACCGGAAGTAGTGATGGCATATATTTTTTTTAAACTCATCACAAAGTGTAACGTGCTGCAGCGCCTGTGCCTCGCAACCATGTGTTTTTAGCCTCTTCCAGTGGTGGAAAAACATTAATTCAGAAACCGCAGGATCCATAACATCTGGTATGTATCGACTTTTATTCTGTAACCGCTATCACACGTATACTTAACTCATAAATACTCCCAAATTATAAAAATAAAAGTGTATTTAATTTGTTTAAGTAAGCGTTAGCTAGCTAGGTGTGTAGTGTTTCTACTGTTAGTTAGCGTAACTGTTACTTTTTCTCATTTTAATTTGTCAAGCATAGTACAGATGTTAAAGGTCAGAGGTCCACTGGAATCAACTCACCTGTACCTGCAGGAAGAAAGTTTAAACTTACTGAATTCACTGACAGTTGCTGCTCAAATAATGCAAACACACAATCATACTGTCACCGGATATGGTATAAATGCACACATCCCCTCATACAGAGTACCCCAAAGGCAACACCTTGGCTTTTAAGCCAATCAACTTCAATCACTTTGGGCACTTTAATCACCTCAACAGTGCAATATAAATACATTACATTCTATCTGTATATATAATATTGTTATTGTGCATTATTTACTGTTTTTTATTATAGTTTTTTATTTTACCATGTATCTTGTGTGCACTTTACCTGTTTGCTGCTGTAATCCTGCAACTGTCCCCACTAATATAGGAACATCTAATCTAATCCTAATAACCACGGTGTTCCTTTACAGCTGAAGTAATCAAAATGAACCCAAATCACCATCATGTTTTTATAATTAATCAAAATACTCTGTAAATATTCAGTGACAGCCAGGAGATGATGTCATCCAATATCTTTCTTTATTGTTGTTTGTTTACCTCCCAGTAGAAATGTCTGAGGAGCGATCAGCAGCAGCAACATGCAACCGGAGGAAAAGAAAGCACGCCGACCCCGAAGAGCACGGGGACGCCAAAAGATCACAAACCGCGCAGGAAGCCGAGAAGACGGCGCGCGGACACTCGCCGCGTTTCTCCCTGGCGCCCGACCGCCTTCAGCAGCCAATCACAGCGAGGGAGCTGACGGAGCTGCTGCACTACGCCGCTCTGGGGAAGACGGGTGGCATCAAGCAGCCCAGGTGATTACCGTGGTGGTGAGATTAATCTACCACATCAAGGACACATCAACGTGGACTAGCGAAGCCGGGCATCGAACTACCGGTCCTCTGATTGAAATTACAGACCTGCTAACCACTGTCTCCTCAGCTGGTGCCATCTCCACCACCAGAAGAAGGTGAAGGCTGTGAACGTGGTGATCGTGGAGGGGCTGAGCCAGAGCCTCTTTTACCAACACTACCTCGCCCTGCACCACCTCCGGACCGCATACAGCACCGTAAGTAACCGCAGGGGACGTGAATGCACCATGGTGGGAGTTTTGGTGGGGGGGTGACGGTGTTTTGGGTTAACGCTGGACCTTGTTGTTGTCGGGCCGCGTTTTAGAGGGTCACCTTCACGCCATCGGCCACCGACCTGGCGGCAGAAATCTTCAGCAGCGAAGTTCCTGAATCGTATGATCCCGCTCTTCAGCAAAGGCGCGGTGGAAGCAGTGAGTTGCACAAAGGTAGAGGAATCTTATGTGTAGACCAATAAAAGGGCAATGTGTATGAACCCTAGTATTAGACTTCTCAGCTACAGTGTGGTTGTTTTCTCTAATTTGTTTTGCTCTTGTTATTAATTGTGTGTGTGTGTGTGTGTGTGTGTGTGTGTGTGTGTGTGTGTGTGTGTGTGTGTTACACACTGCTGCAGCATTGATGATTCACCCAGTCATCACCAAGTTCGGGACACAGAGGAGAGGACTGACGGCGTATGTTCTCTCCGAGGAGGAGATGATCAAGAAACACTTCCCTGTCAAAGGTGAGTGTCTCTCTCTCTCTCTCTCTCTCTCTCTCTCCTGCTCTCTCTCTCTCTTTCTCTCAACATTCTTTACCTTCTCGTCTCTCTCTCCAGGAATGCCGGGCTTTGAGAATTTCGTGTGCACCGACAGTGTTGACTGCGTGACTGACGGCAGCCCTCTGTTCGGACTCGACTGTGAGATGGTGAGAGGTTATATAGATCTCTCTCTATATCTACATATTGTGTATATATATTTTAATATGATAGTTTTGATACTTTTGTCAAGCCAGAATGAGCAATATTGTACTATAAATATGTTGTCAGGACGGAGTTATCCACCAAAGCAGAGAGCCGGTTGTCCTTTTTTATGATGCTTTCATAATGCTTCTTTAATTTTAAGCATATTCATGTTACCACGGTCCGTTTTGATAGTTATACCACCTGACAGACGCACTTCTGTTCCACTTTTTAAAACAAAATCATGACTTAACTGTGAAAAAAGAAAATTGTCTTTTTTTTTCTCGTGTCATCTCTATGTATTCAGTATATTGCAATGTGGATGTTATTAAAATGTTTTTAAATGTTCCACTGTGTTTCATGCTTCAGTGTCTCACAGGAAACGGGTACGAGTTGGCTCGTGTCTCTCTGGTGGACGGTGACGGGAAATGTTTGATGGACCAACTCGTGAGACCTCAGACCCGAATACTCAACTACCTCACAAAGTACACACACACACACACACACACACACACACACACACACACACACACACACACACACACACACACACACACACACACACACGCGCCTACTTCTTTAAAGCTAAACCCATGCTTGTTGCTGGGTGCGCTCCGATAGGTTCTCTGGTATCACCGCGGCGATGTTGCGACCAATCACGACGGCCCTGCGTGATGTTCAAGTGAAGCTCAGGGAGTTGTTGCCGAGCGACGCAGTTCTGGTGGGACACTCGCTAAACTGCGACCTCGTGGCTCTGAAAGTGAGTTAATTTGTGTGTGTGTGTGTGTGTGTGTGTGTGTGTGTGTGTGTGTGTGTGTGTGTGTGTGTGTGTGTGTGTGTGTGTGTGTGTGTGTGTGTGTGTGTGTGTGTGTGTGTGTGTGTGTGTGTGTGTGTGTGTGTGTGTGTGTGTGTGTGTGTGTGTGTGTGTGTGTGTGTGTGTGTGTGTGTGTGTGTGTGTGTGTGTGTGTGTGTGTGTGTGTGTGTGTGTGTGTGTGTGTGTGTGTGTGTGTGTGTGTGTATCACTCTATCTTAACCTCTTAAACAAGAGGTTTCCAGCCAAACAAATTAATATATATATATATATTGTTCCTTTTGTTTATATTATTATTTTGTATTGATTTTTTATTTATTATACTACATTTTATTTTATTTATTTTAATTAATTTTAATTAATTTATTTTAGTTTCAGTCCCAATTTTTTAGGGGGTTTAATAAAAGATCTCTGACGTATCAACTTGAAAAAAGTCGATAAGTTGATAACTTTGACCACAATGAGAGTTGAGCGCATTTTTCAAGAACAACATGTCAGCTTCAGACAGTCGCACAGGATTTTATTCCATGTGACTGTCTTGACATTTTGGAGAGTCTCTCTTCAACAGCAGATCAAAATAACCTTTGACCTCTCATTGTGTTTGCTCTCCGGCCTGCAGATGATCCACCGGCACGTCATCGACACCTCGCTGCTGTACAGGAGAGCACATGGACAAAGGTTTAAACTGAAGGTCCTGGCAGAGAGCGTGCTGCAGTAAGTTTTTTGTGTGTGTGTGTGTGTGTGTGTGTGTGTGTGTGTGTGTCTCTCTCTCTCGCTCGCTCGCTCTCACCAGGTTTCTAATGACATTTTCCACTCGTGTCCCAGGAGGCAAATCCAAACTGAAGGGGATAAGGGTCATAATCCCATTGAGGATGCTGTAGCCGCCCTGGATCTGGCTCAGTACTTCATCAAAACAGGACCTCGTCAGGTAACACATTGCTCACACACACACACAGACACACACACACGCACACAGTCACTCATGTTTCGTTCACTCTCAGGTTGTAGACCTTCATCTGGAGGAGCTGTGGGGATGTACGATAGTGGTGTCTGACTCTGACTGTGACTCTGACTCTGACCCCGAACTGAGTCTCAGGTACAAAACCTCTTCGTCTTCCTCACACCTGAACACTCAGACCGCGTCCACATTAAACTGTTTCCTTCCTCTGGGTTTGGCTTTCATGCCAAGCTAGCATTTTACATGTTCTACTCAAATGTGTTGGAATTGTCCTGCAGAATCAATTTCAACAACAAAATTAATTGTTCAGGACGTTTCACGTCTTTTTGAGAGAAAAAATGAGACTTATGGGAGAAAAATGTCCTCAGACACTAATCAAAGCATTAAAATCTCATCATAAATTCTTTTATGCCACAACTCCACTTGACGGATCACCCGTCTTCATTCCCTCTCGCAGGTTCACGGACATCCTGCAGACCTTCGGCCGGTCGGTGGCCTACATAGGGAAGCGCTCGGACCTCCCCCTGGATCTGTCCAATCAGCAGTGGCTCAGCTCTGACAAAGAGGTGAGACCCGCAACCTTTTGACCCCATCAAACGAGCCGTTTCTTCACCACCGTGAATCCTAAATCTCGCCCCCCCCCTTCAGGTGGTGGCCTCCCTCAAGAGACGGACCAAGAATCCGTTCTTCTCAGTGCTCCAGTTTTGTTCCCTCTCGGACCATCTGAGGAGGTGCCCCCCTCCGCAGGAGCACCCGAGGGTGAGGCTGACTATTCACCGCATGGCGCGTTTTAAATTGGTGGTTTCAATGCGTTGCTTAACACGTCCGTCCTGCAGCCGCGCCCGAGCCTTCGGGATATGTGCGTCGTGTTCGCCGGGCCGTTCCCTGCCGGCGTCACCATGATGCTGGTGAGGCGGCTGTTCAGCTGCTGCGGACCGATCCGAAATATCAAAATGTTGACCACGACCGCCAGGGTAGGTCCCGCCTACACGACCGTGTTTCTGTCCCAGGAGCTGCAAAAGCTCTTCCTGGTTGTCATTTATTAATCGTGCCTTTATATTCTGACTACGTTTGGTCTCCAGGTTCATGCGGAGGTCGAGTTTGAGCTGCTGGAGGGAGCGACGCTGGCTCTAAAGTTGAATGGGCTCAATATGCAGGGGCAGTCCATCACGGTAACCTCCTACTTTCGGTCACTTGCTCCTCCCCTTTCTGTCACTTTCTCCTCCTACCTTTCTACTTTCTGTCACTTGCTCCTTCTACTTTTCTACTTTCTGTCACTTGCTCCTCCTACTTTCTGTCACTTGCTCCTCCTACTTTCTGTCACTTGCTCTTCCTACCTTTCTACTTTCTGTCACTTGCTCCTCCTACTTTCTGTCACTTGCTCCTCCTACTTTCTGTCACTTGCTCTTCCTACTTTCTGTCACTTGTTCCTCCTACTTTCTGTCACTTGCTCCTCCTACTTTCTGTCACTTGCTCCTCCTACTTTACAGCTAAAGTTAATCCAAAATGTCCCTTTTACAGGTCCAGAGGCCCGTTAACGAGTCCATGCTGGACCTGGATCTGACTCTCGACGCTCTGATGTACGACTCTCTGAACACCAGCCACCTCTACGCAGTCAAGTTCAGCGGCGGTGTGGCCGAAGCGGTGCACGGTCCTGTGGCGGCCAACGGACACGCGGCGGATGCAGAAGGTCCGGGCGGCTCGCCGCCTCCACCGAGAGTGAACGGCACGTCGCCGCTGGAGGCGATCAGAGAGACGTTTGGTCACTTTGGGTCGGTGGAGAGAGTCGTCCTGCCCGCCAAGCGGGGAAAGTGGGGAAAGCGAGGAAAGTGCACGAGACACGCGTACATAAGTGAGTAGCGAGCGCTCCGCTTGCCACTTGGTGGTCAAAGTGAAGCGTCCGAGAGTCTCTAACGCGAGTGTCTCCGGTCGACAGAGTTCAAGAGCCCAGCGGGCAGACAAGCGGCCCTCAGCTCCTCTGAGGACCTCTGGAAGGACGACTACCTCGTGTGTCCATCCCTAACGCCGGCGCACCTGCCCTCGTGGTTGGTCATGGCAGGCGGCGGCGACAGGGAGGCGGAGACCCACGAGCACACCGGTTCTCAGGTGAAGGCTACCGGGGCTCCAGCTGATTGTCAATAAATATTTTTTTGGCCTTTCCGACCCGTACAGTTAGATGTATTGAGACTTTATGTAATCTGTGTAGAACCAGGAAATGGACCTCATGATGGGGAAGTTGGACGCCCGCCTGAGGAAGCTCTTCAAATTCCTCCCAGAAGGCACCTTGTCTGTGGTTGTGCTGCTCGGAAACACGAGGTGAGGACTCTGGAGGATAAGAAGAAATCTGCGACCAAATTTGATTATTTCTAAAAAGCTTGTCTTCTCTTCCTCAGTGCTCACGGCCACCTTCCTGGTTTGTGCCTTATGGAGGTCAAGCAGGGGTAACGAGGACTGGAGGCGTGGAGGCGCCTTTTTAAAGGCTGGAAATAATCACAAATAAAAAATCTGCCTTTTTGTAACTGATGAGTTTGACATTGACATTTTGGCACTTTGTGTGTCTCTTAATGGGAACTCAACTAAATCAGTTTGTGCGATGGTGAAAGTCGGACGTGGCTCAGGACTCTTCAGAGCACACGTGGAGTCTGCAAGTCTTCCAAAGACGATTTGTTCTCCGGCGAGAGATTAAAGATGGCAGATTTATGAAGTGACTGAATCCAAAGACTGAGTGTATCAAACGCCATGTTGGGTGGATGTATGTTTGTTAATTTTATGAAGCAACACAAATGGGATGAATATTGAATAATGAGCAGTGTTTAACATACAGAATATTTTTATTTTGATACTTTGCCATTAAAACATGTCATTTATAGACTAAACGCATTCAGTGTTCATACGGTCATGGAAAACCTGAAAAAGTCATGGAATTTTAAAATTGTTTTTTTCAGGCCTAGAAAGGTCTTTGAAAAAATAAAATCCCAAAAGTTTAGTAAAAGTCATGTAAATGTGTTATATTCATGTGTTCGTCATTTATTTACACTGAGTTTGAAATAATTAATATTCTTTTAAAAGAAAGACTCAAAATATAAGCAGGCATACGCTGAGTATATCTATAAATGTTTATTCTTTTAATCAAACTATTGTCTCTCATTCATTTGTGTCCTTTAAGGAATACTGTATGCTTTGGAATCCTCATTGTTAGTTTAAATACTACATTTTATCACTTTTTCATGGACACACCCAGATTTCACTAAATGTTTGGTCATGGAAATTTGGTTTAAAGTCCTGGAAAAGTTATGGAACTATATTGCAAAAAGCAGCCAAACAACATTCGATAAAACAACAAAGTCCACAGTCTGGACCTAGATGTCTTAAAAACTTCATATTTTCACCCACTCATTGCCACAGAGAAGGGAACATGAAAAAAATATGAAATCGAACCCACCTTCTTAAAAGTTTTAAGCTTCTGCAACAAGAAAAACACATTTTTATTGTATTTCCGATGCTCCTCTCAGACCTGTGTCTCATGGAAGTATCCAACAACAGCATCAAAGATCCAAGCTGCAGGATTATCCATATTTCAGCCATAAGTAAGTCAATTAAAAAAACTTTGCTGGACAAAAAAGGACACACAAATCCGGCACATATTCAGTGTTCGATTCATTTAAGATATATACCATATTAAAATGGCAAAATTAGAGGATTGTGCAGCTTTAGGTATGCATCCTCTAAACTGTTGCTCATTTCCCGGAAAAACCTGAACTTGTCTTTATAAGTAGCTAGGTTTGAAAAGTCTCACAGTTCACAGTTTAGTCCGATTATGTCATCACAATCATTTGATTTAAGTAATAATCCATAATTAGACAGGAAACCAGTGATTCTTTTTAAATTATGAATGTTGTAAAGGGACCGGCTCATAGAAAGGCCTTTCTTAGCTGCAATGGTTCCAATGTGGGCAACTTGAATGTCTTTGGCCTGCAGGTGTAAAACCCTCCGTGGATGCAAAGCTTTGAGGATGAGGAGGAGCGAGTTTCACCGTTTTGTTATGTTCAGAAAGCAGGATGAGGATTTATTCATTTCATTTATTCATGTTTTTTGTGGTTTATGGTCAGACTTAATACAGGGTTCATACACATGTTGACCAATGGATTTCCAGGACTTTTCCATGACTATTCCATAACTTTTCCAGGACTTTAAACCAAATTCCCATGACCAAACATTTAGTGAAATCTGGGTGTGTCCATGAAAAAGTGATAAAATGTAGTATTTAAACTAACAATGAGGATTCCAAAGCATACAGTATTCCTTAAAGGACACAAATGAATGAGAGACAATAGTTTGATTAAAAGAATAAACATTTATAGATATACTCAGCGTATGCCTGCTTATATTTTGAGTCTTTTTAAAAGATTAATCATTTCAAACTCAGCGTAAATGAACCACATGAACATAACACATTTAAAGGGACATTTGGGGATTTTATTTTTCCAGGTTTTCCATGACTGTATAAACCCCAAATACTACATTTTCATGTATGAACAGATTTCACTAAAGGTTTAGTAATGGAAATTTTGTTTAGTCAGGAAATCCATTGGTATAAATGTGTATGAACCCTGGCGTTGAAAATGTGCCAATTTATGTCTTCAGCTTATATTTTTCAAACAGTGGAGGACAATGTTAATAAAACCATAATCTAATATAAATCACATGTGAATGCAAAAGCAGTTTATTAGTTCATAGAGTTTAGTGTCAACGAGATTGGAAACAGAAAAGACAGAAAACAGAGATACTAAGAAAAAGTCTTTAATTTTTTTTTTTCCCTTTCCAAGGAAATAGTTTAAGTATTTTTTAAACTTTACACCTTTTGCATTAGAACACAACATTTTTTCAGGGTTGACGTTACAAAACATTTAACAAAAGAAAACAGGGGAAGAAAAACAAGTCTGTACAAAACGAAAACAAGCGCCTCATGAAGAATCAAAACACCAATAATAATAAACATCACATTATCATTGATAAGTTTATGCATGTCGGATAAAACCGGTTTAAATTGGCAGAACTTATTTTAAAATGAAGGAAAAAAAAAAATAATTTGACTGCATTAAAATATTATAACCCGGACGTAAACTACAGGACCCGTCAGGCAGCATTTTGTCTCACGGTTTATGAGAAGATGAAGAAAGACGAGAAGATGAACATCTCACAGGACGTAAGACTGATCGAGGGGGCGGAGTCATAAAAATGAATGATGTCAAAGTGTGGGCGGCAGATTCAAGTCCGAACACATAGATGAACCTGTCTGGAGATTATAGAGTTTAAGATTTTTGATGAAAAGCGTGCACGTGTATGCGTGTGCACGTGCACGCAGTTACCCAGAAGAGTTGCCTGCTCTACCGATATCAGATCAAAACATGGCGGCTGTTGTTATGGCTTGTGTTCTCCGTCTCGGCCGGCGCCGGCGGCGTCCACGGCTGCCGAGTGAACGGATTCATTTCGGGGCGCTCGCCGCTCCCAGTGATGTACGGCCTGCAGGGGAGCGCCCGAGTGCTGGAAGAGACTCTGGAGGAGGAGCTCGTTGTGGGACGGCGGCCTCTCCACGCCGCGCCTCCCGCTACCAGACTTCTGGCACCTCAAACAGAGACGTTTTAGAGTCAGCACCTGAGGAAGAGGAGGAAACATGGGGATGAGCACAAGGCCACAGGGTATCCCACTCAACGGTACTTTTAGACGTTCCTTCCCTTTGGAACGGTCACTACATGTTTTAGAGAAGTGATTTTCAGCCACTGTGACGTGAGAAAATGTCCAATTTCACTTAATCAGTCCAAAAAAAATATATATATATTTAGTTGCTGTAAATAATTTCATAGCTTCACCGGTTTTATTTTTATATAAAAAAATATTCAGTTTTTAATTAATGACTTGATTTTTTTCTAATAGTTCCCTTTTGTTGTATGTAAAGCATCTTTGAGTGACTTGAAAAGCACTATAGAAAATTATTATTATTATTATTGAGTGTCAGAGCCTGCAATATAGTGGCTGGAATAGTAATTAAATAATCTTCCATGCCTGTAGGTAGCACACAAATTACCTTTATATGCTGTATTATGCTACAATGTGACATTTTGTAACTTTTTGGGTTGTTGGTGTGCTGCAGGATTTTATTGTAGAAAATATGCTAAAAAAAAAAAAGTTGAAAAACAGTTTTAGATAACGGGATTATTATTTTCAGGAGAAGTCAGGCAGGCTTGGGGAGTTATTGATCGGTACTCATGGTTGAATGCACTTATTGTAAGTCGCTTTGGATAAAAAAAACAAAACAAAAAAAAGTCAGCTAAATGAAATGTACAATTGAACACGAGGAATGGCATTAATTAGGATATATATAAAAAAAAAAGTAGAACAGTAGTCAGTTACAGGAGAAAACGACTTAGTTTAAATAAAGGATATAATAATATACACTTTCATTACAACACGTCACGCAATGACAAAAAGCTTTGTCTTCTGAAGCTGAAAACTCACCTTTGGACTTCTTTTTCTTTTGACCTTTCCTCCCATGGACCGCCGAGGCCTTTTGCCAGGTGACCGTCCCCTCGGCGTCGTTGCCTTCAGGACTTTCCTTCTCTTCCTTTTTATCGTTCTCCTCCTCGTGGACCGGACTGGACCCCGTTGAGTCCGACGCCTCCCTGCAGGACACACAAACCGCCATGAGCCTCGAATCCCAGCAAACGGACCGACGCCGTCAGATCCTCCATTTAACTTACGCCGTCTTCAGCCATCCCTCTGAGGTCTTGCTCTCGATCGCCTCTGCATTGGCCTGTCCACTCTTGTCTAGGAAACACGACGACGAGCCAAATTAGACCTCTTTATACAACATGGGAGCTTTTACTTCGTGAGACGGGATGCACAACAGACCAGCAGGTTAGTAACTGACAAAGTCATTCAAAAGTTATCTACTGACTCTAAACTAATTAATCCAAATGCACTGCATGAATAAGTTATTACATATTGTGTTAGTATTTAATGTTTCTAAATTGCCAAAAGATGATATGTGCATAATTGAACTGATCAGTCTGTTTTTTTTCTCCTCCATTGAAATCAAATGCATAACTATCCAGAGGACAAAGCTGTCAATCAGGAAATGATTATTCACAACGACACACAAAGATCACATATTGGGATAAAACCTGCTGCTGTGTGGGAACACACAAAGTACACACCGTCTGTTTTCATCTTCTTGCTGCCGGTGCTGTCCGGGTACGAGTAGTTACTCCAGCCGTCGGTGACCGGCGCCTCTCCGGGGTCCTGCTCTCCCTGAACGGGGCTGATGCTGCGTTTCCGCAGACCCCTAGAAGACAAATAAAAAAAAAAGTCATACGTGCATCAATACAGAACTATAAATACACATCGTCATGTGGAAAATGCAGCACAGGTGTACCGGGGATACCCGAAAGTAGCCGCAGAAGTAGCCGAGGTGTAGTGAGGTTTCCTCCAGCCGTCCTCGCCCCAGGATTTGGGCGTCTGGCCGAGCTTCCCCTTGTCCTGCTGCTTGCCCTTGATGTACTCGGCGTACGTCTGGATCCTGTAGCTCTCTGCATAGCGGCTGGTGTTCATAGCTGTGATGAGACATTGACAGATTGGTGTGTGTGTGTGTGTGTGTGCACATTATGTATTCAGCTGGGCTGTGACACTCACCTATCTGTACCTGGTCCGTCTGACTCAGGGACACGAACGCAGACTTGTCGTCCAGCCAGGAGACCTGGATGTTTCCTGAGTGGACAACAGAAGTGTAAAGAGGGCGATGAACAACGGGGTCAAACCAGTTCTTGCCGGTTCTCGAGCAGCAGCGTCGTCGTCCTGCAAACCTCACGTCTTACCAAAGGCACTGAAGAGCTGGTAGAGGTCACTCGTCTTCCACTCTTTGGGGAAGGTGACAAACAGGACATGGTCTCTTTTAGGTTGCACTGTGGGAGCAGAGGGAAGAACAGGGGAGGCGGGGAGTCAAGAGTTAAATAAAAAGATTGAAAGCTGACGCTAACAAACTGCTGCTTTAAACCCCTGGCAGCCTAACTAAACCCCTACATTGATAATAAGGCCTGTGACTTAGTGTGGGAATTTCCTTAGAAAAAAAAATATAAAAATAAAATAAAAAAGGACTCTGGTTTCTTGTAAACCAAGTTGTGTACATTTTATGTACTACAAAAACGCATCATCCTTTGGGACCCAAAAACATTTATTTATTAACGTTTATTAATGCGATTCTCTTCAAATTTGTATCTTTTATATTGTTTCTTTGCCACCAATCTGGCGACAGTTATGTGCATTTATTTGTGCACAACAGAAAGAAAACAAACAGGGACCTAAATCATAAAACACAGTTTCATGTGTCTACGATTACCTTTAAAATTTACAAAATCTCCGGGCATGTAGTCTAATGCAACCACTGGCATGTTGTGCAACATTATACTCACAATCTGGTCCTGTGATATTGAGGTAGGGAATATCTATTATCCTCATCAGGAATAGCCTTAACAAAACAAAGAAAGAGGTAATTTAAGCATTTTGTAAACAGATGGTTTGCAGTCTGCTGCACATTCAGGTGAATCTTACTTGTTGAAGAAAGGCTCAACTAGTTTGGAGCAAGAAGAGATGTGCGCTTTGGGTGGAGTCAGGAAAGAGCCTGTGGAGACACACGCAAGTTAAACTACATTTATTTAAATGTGATTTAAAAAGAAAAACGGGATCAGTGGCATTGTGTGCGTTACCCAGGTAGTTGGCCATGGAGATGAAACAGAGGCCGGTGATGTAGGCGTCGTACCCGGCCTCGTGGAGCTGTTCCTGGGCCGTGTCGTAACTGTGGAAGCCCTCGGCCGTTTCTGACGGAGAACGATACAAAAATATGTTGCAGAACGTTGCATGTTTGAGCGGATCAGACAAAAAGGTCACGCGAGTTTACACTCACCGACTTCTGGAGACTTGAACGGACTCTCCTTCACCTGCTTCTCCAACTCTGCCAGAGACGTGTTGGTGATCAACTCCTGGGACAAAGTAAAGAAGTTCTGTTTTAGATATTTTCACAATATAGAGACACGTCTTGAATACAATTGGCGATACTTGTTGTTTGCTTGGTGCTCGGACCTGTGATGCAACCGCAACATCATCTTGTCCAAAAAAAAAAAAACACTAGTTTCAACTTTGAGAGAGCACTTTTGCATTTTAACTACAATAATGTCCAATCAGTTAACAATGTGAGGGATTTCTCCACCTTTCTGAAATCTCACCACCACCAAAGAACTGTTGTAGATGAGGATAATCGATAATCTACAGCACTGATGAGATCATTTACCTTGAAAGGCTGAGTGGAAGCCATCAACTTTGTGTCCAGAAGTCTGCATGTAAAAGCAAATATTAAAACAAAAAGTACAGAAATTCATCCGCGTCAACAAGTAAAACAGTTCGTAAAGCAGAGGTGCGTTACCTTGGGAAGACACACATTGTGACCTCTTTAAAGTCTTGAAGATCCTGAAGAAAAGAGCAGTGGCACAAATGTATTAATTACTTTGCAATTTCATGAAAAAAAAAATATAAATATTAAACTGCACCCTATCTAAAAGTATCCTCTGAGAGCGCGTACCTCGGGCAGAGGGCAGTAGAACTGGTGGATGGTGTGCATCACATCCAGCAGCATGTTGTGGCCCACCACCAGTTTACCCTGCATGGCCGAGTCAAGGGGTTGAGGACGCAAAGCAGATGGTCCAAAGACAGAATATTTGAATAAATTAGCAACAGAAGTTAATGTTCGTGCAAAAATGTCTTGTAATGATGAAAATTCTTAGGATACAATTTTTAATATTTGAAACTGAGCAGCTTTTCCATTTGACTCACAGATTTGGAGATGGCGTGGATGACCCTGGAGAAGCCAACCGCATCATTTAGCTCCTCCTGTTGATAGAGAAGTGTGGGGAATTAAATCGATCAATATCCATAAGCCCTTCAAAATAAGAGCACACAGAATGCCAAACTCACCTGCTCCCTCTCCCGTTTCTGTTGTTCCCGCCTCTTCCTCTCCTCGTCATCTACTTTAATGACTTGGATGTATCGCTCCTTCTGCACACACAAAACTTACAATATTTCACATATTCTACTTAAAACCACGGCAATATTGGTTGAAATAACATGTTCTTACCTTTTCTGTTTCCACAGTTTCCACATGAATCCCCTTGGGAAACCTTGGAAAAACAAAATCTTAATCTTCAATCAAACACCAAAATAAAAACACAATAGCAGCAAATGTGTTGAGTGACACTCACTTCCAGTTCAGCGTCTGGTAAATCAGCTTCCTCTGAAACCTGGTGGCGGGAAAAAGCAGAGTTAAAAAACAAAGATGGACATCGTTCCTCATTCATCCGGTCTTCAACACAGGAACAACAGGTGTCACCCGCTACCTGATCATACTGAACATGTGCGAATCACTCGTCAGCCACTTCCATCCAAAATAAAGTGCATGATAAAATGAGTGACCATTACCCAGTACATGGATCCAAGTCCACCGTCTTCTCCGAGTTAGTGAAGAGGGCCTCAACCTTCCCTCTGTGGGGAAAACAGTAGAAGTGACATTAATCCAAAGCCAACCGAGGAGCTACAGTCCCTCCCATGTGACCTCTAGTGAGTCTGGGGTCAGGGATGGGGGTCTCCTTCCAGTCGGCCATGTTCAATGTACCCCAAACCACAGCTGAGTCCTCACACAAAGCTGTCAGTCATGGTCTCATTACTGCCTTTTGGGTACAGGTTTCAAAATAAAAGTACTATATTTGTGCTGCAACACTTACATGACCCTGTTGATGAAGTCTTTATGTTCCTCGGGTACGTGGGCGGGGCCTTTGGAGGATGGGGAGATGAAGGACGGCGTCCCCACACCGTTAGCATGTTGGTTTCTCCTCTCCTCCGACTGCTCCCTCAGCTGGACTTCCTCTTCTTGGTTCAAGTACGGGATTCCTTTGGGAAAAAGAGACACAATTTGACACCAGTCTAGTGAATGGTTCTCCGGTGGCTCCAGACATGAACCGTCCTGACAGCTGCTGCTCTCCAGCAGACACCTCAGGTTTTAAAAATGTAAAAGTCCTCTAGGTTTCATGAGACAAAGTACTCGGTGTCGCTCACCTTGACAGAACACCTTGTTGAAGTCAAATCCCTGACTGGCCAGGAAGTCAATACTGGAACTCTGAAATGACAAAAAGATAAACTTCCATCACGTCACAGCTTTCAAAATAAAAGCGGAGAGAAGTCAGCGTCACTATGGAAGCTCATTCATCTCAGGTGAGACTGAAGAGCGACACCGACTTACCTGACAGATGAACTTTAAGTCAGGGGACGTCCTGTTGAACGGTTTCGGGAATACGTAAAAATTAAAAGGCTTTGTGATATACCTGTGGAGACGGGAGCACAGGACAATGAGGATTAGAGGAATGTTTACAGCTGAAGGGAGTTTATAAAAAGAAAAATATACGTGTGAGAGTCATTGAATAGATTGATTACTTCCATATGATCTAGTTATCGGACGTTTTTGCATTAAACCCAACAACGACTTTAAGGGACAAATATGGATGTTTGGAGCATTTCAAAATAATATCACAAAGAAAGAGTTATAAAGTTGCAGCTAAAGGCCTTTATGATGTTGATGTTCTGCTTTCTGACCCCAAACATTAAGAGAACTAAAAGCAGACACTCACTTTGACTTCGCCTGGTCGTACTTGAATGTACATATCCCAAACTGGAACAGCAGGAAGTCCATGGAGTGCTGGAGAGAGCGAGAGACAGAGAGAAAGAAAGAGAGAGACACAGAGTTAACGTTGATGCAAACCTTCCTCGAGTGAGACTTTTGAGACTGTTTTATGCTTTTTAATTGTTAGCTTAAGCTTTTTGACAGACAGAGCGCGCGAGAGAGAAAGACACACACAGAGAGACAGGACACACACACACACAGAGAGACAGAAAGACACACACAGAGAGACAGGACACACACACACACACACAGAGACAGGACACACACACACAGAGAGACAGAAAGACACACACAGAGACAGGACACACACAGAGAGACAGGACACACACAGAGAGACAGGACACACACAGAGAGACAGGACACACACACACAGACACACAAAGACACAAAGACACACACAGACACAAAGAGAGATCATTTAAATGAGATAAGCAGTAATCCAGAACATGGAGGAGCTCTCGGCTCATTCAGAGACAAAGAGAAACGTGAACCAACCTTCTTCAGCTTCGTGTATCGCTCCTCCGGGGTGTCCAGCCCGTTGGTGAGCGCGCTGACGTTGGGACCGTCACTGATCCCTGAAAAAACACAGACAGCACATGTCACAACACACACACACACACACACACACACACACACACACACACATACACACATACACACACACACACGTCACAACTCATGCACGCAGCGTTGACTACGTCCATCTAAATAAATAAATAACGTTACCTGAAAACTCCCCATCGATGGCCAGGAAGTCCGCCTCCTCCAGCGCGCTGTACACCGCGTTCAAACTCTCTTTAAAATCTGGAAATAAAGAGAAAGTGTTTTTTTTAATACACCAGCTGCAGCTGCTGCGTTATCGCGAGGAGGAGAGCGTGCTAACGTTAGCTAGCGTTAGCTAGCGTTAGCTAGCGTGCAGAAACAAGGCGCCGAGGATCGAAACGGTGCGTTTTTAATAAATATCATGTCACTGCTGCGTTGTGCGTTAAAAAGAGGAATATATAACATATTAATAGAATAATGTGAGCAAGCTGTGGTTGGATACTTACTTCGCCGTGTCACCTCCATCCTGCACAACGACTGAACCCGGCTGACAGCTAACGGTAGCTAGCCGACGTCACCTGTCTTTTAAGCGTTTCACTTCCGGGTTCGCCGCGCAGAAGACGGCTGCTCTGTGCACGTGCTCCCCGTTTGGGGTTTTAATTCGGCTGTAATAGATTTAATATTTTAAATGGCATCCCTTGTATTAAATATGTTAGCTTGCATTATAGTCGTTGGCTACGACGTTTTAGATTGACTTTATAAATGCAAATACAAAAACCTGAATATAATAATATTACATTAACTAACAAAGACAAGAGAGGAATACATTATACTGATTTAATGTTTGTATTACTGTTCTTGATGTTTTGGTTGAATTGTTACTCGTTAATTCAAATGTATATTAACTTAAACTTCATAACCAAGCTCACAGAAAAATAATACTTCTCCTTTATGAGCTCAGAAAAACAATAAAACATTTTAAACACCTGTATTTTCTATTTTGTTATTGTATGTTTGTGTCTTTGTGGATTGTTTTTGCTGTGTTTATGTATTTCCTCTTCTCTTTTTTCTATTTTAACTTTTTTTTGTCAAAGCCTTTTGTGAACAGGTGTTGTAAATTATAACAATAAACATTTCTCGACCAACTTTAAACGCAACGCATCTGGTTCTTGTGCATAATTGTATGTAACAATTCTACTGCTGTGATGTCCATACCAAATAAAACAAATACTACCCAACTAGTTCAGGACTCGCACCAATTAAGATCATAAAAGTCAAAAAGCTATGTACCAATTACATATACTGTAGTTTCTTATTTAAATTGTGTAAAAAATACAACATTTCTCTCTGAAATGGAGTAGAAGTGGAGAAGAAGTATAAAGTAGCACATTCCAAAAATAGTCAAGTGATTGTACAAGTATGTCAAAAGTAAAACTATATACTATAGTGCTTGAGTAAATGTACTATATATATATCTAATCTGCCTCTCGCTATCTCTCTTATACATCTTCCTGTATAATATCATGTTTTAAATCTATGGACATGGAGATTCACTTCAAACTTTGGTCACATGGTAATCTGTTGAAAATGTACACAATAACATTAATTCGTGGCCTCTGCTTTCATATTCTTCAGGACCTTCAGGATCAGATGCTGAGAGATGCATGAGACGAAGACAAGGAAACAAGGAATGGAGGACGATGTCCATAAAGGACCAAGAAGGCCTCTGCACAAGTCTTGCAGCAGGATTTGCAGATCCTGGATCGTGGGTCGGGTCTCTGAAGACAGGCCGGCGATACTGCCGCCACCGAGGAAGACGCGGAGCAGCTCCTGTGATTATTATCTGCAGTTTATATGCAAAGAAGAAGAAAAAAAAAGCATTTCTCATAAGAACATGTCTTCACGGTGAATGTCATGCTGAGATATTCCCTCCACTGAAATGCAAAGATGACATTTCAAAGAGTACGGCCAGGAGGAGATTTCCTTTTTTTTTTTATTTAATGAAAGAAAGCAGGAAAAGGCTTCAGCTTTTATGTCTAATGTTTTCTCCAGGGGTGTCATTTTGGAGAATTATGTATTTTTCCCCACAGTATTTTAGAAATATGCAATACAAAAGTAATTCCTAGCCTTCAGATTTAAGACTTTTTAAACACACAACACAAAGCTATTATCATCCTGCGTCTCCAATATAGTTGTTTGTGCCTGCAACGAGCTGCACTGCCTATTATTATTATTATTATTAGTTTTAGTGGGCTTGGATGTAGACAGAATGTGCACTCATCTAGAGTCTAGATGATTATGATCACTGTATTGTTTTAAGATGACAACCAGAAGAGGGGGGAATATAATTAGGAAATCTGCATCTGACATCAAAATCATCCCATAAAAACATTTCACTTTGAAACAAACAAAAGAGAGAAGAAGAAAAAAAGACAAACAAACATCCGAATGACAACATGGTGAGTGGCATGACATATATTACAGCAGAGCCAGACATGGTGATTACATGATTACATAAGTGAACAATGACAAGGCAAATTAAACAGATTCAATTAAATATGTTTGATGAGTGGAAGTGGAAGAGAGTGGGAGGGAGAATGTGTGTGTGTGTGTGTGTGTGTTGAACTTTAACGCAGGGCTCTTGAATCACATTGATCCATGGGATGCTTTTATTTTCCAATGACCTTTAAGGTGTCATTTCTGATTTACTGCTGTTGTGGGTTTTTTCCGGCCCACACACTCTGCAGCAGAATCTGTAATGTGTTGCTGGAAGAAACACATATTCAGTCCACTTCCTCCAGCTTGTGGTTTTTAAATGTTTAAATGTTAAACGTTGTCATCTCCAGTGGCTGAGCTGTGACCTGGATGAGGTCATCGGGTCAGCGTGACATACGCATCCACTATCAAGCTCAGGAAAATCCTCTAAATTACTTTTGCTCAAGTCGACGTTCCCAAATCCTCAAATCCTGTCGGCCGGTGCCTCTCGGCGTCTGATGCCGACGCACAGCGCTTTCAAATATCAAATATCTCCAACGTAAACCCACTGGCGTCAGTATGAGACGCCATGAGGGTCATGATGGGTCGATAAAACCACCGTCATGTTGCCTAAACCGACCTTTATTTTGAAAAGACCCGGCTGACCCGGCTTCACAATGTGTTGGACAAGCCCAAATGTGCATTGAAATAATTTTTGGCAATGGTGAAACACAACTAATTGATTTTATGTACAATATTGAGATACTAATTGGGCATTACCATTTCATGTTACTTTAAACTTGAAATCTGCACATTCTGCATTATTATGTTTGCTGCTAATACATTTGTACTTTTACCTGAGTACGATTTTGAATGCAGGACTTTTAAACCGTGTATTTCTACACTGTATTATTGCTACTTTTACTTCAGTAAAAGATCTGAGTTCTTCTTCCACCACTGTTGTTGTTTTTTTGCTGTAATCATCCTGTCCATACTGACTGCAAGAGGATTTCAATGTAAGTGATGGAGGAAGTTCACCCGAAGCTAACGTGATGTTTCAGAGATCACAAACGATTGTGGGCATCTTCCAGAATTACATTATTTTTGTCACAAAACTCCATATTTGTGTTATCATCTGTCTGATGTGGACACTGTGGGTTTTGACATCCCTGACACTGAATTCTCTTTCATGCAGCTTACAGTTTGGACAGCAGGCACGATAACAGCCAAACTAAACTGATTTGAAGGCACAAACGGGCTGTCGGTATTGTTTTGCCAAGGATGGAAAGTCGTCTTTTAATGGACAGAGACGGCAGAGAGAGAGAGAGAGAGAGAGAGAGAGAGAGAGAGAGAGAGAGGTGACGTGTGAACAAAGGTCACCAGCATTTAGGAGTTAGGTCAGTGTTGTGTGTGTATATGTGTGTGTATGTATGTGTGTGGATGTATGTGTGTAGACGTATGTGTGTGTGTGGACGTATGTGTGTAGACGTATCAATATCGTCCATACTTTGGAGAAACATCCAATAATGTTGTGTCGTTTTAAAAACACAGATTTTAACTTCACACTCCATCCAGCCACTACCCCCTGCAGGCTCGTTTGATTTGCTGTAACACAATCAAGCAGTGACAATATTAATTTATATATTCAGTTTATTCAGCTTATTCATTTGCAATCACCATCTACTGCAAATGTATACACATACTTTTATTTTACATTATGTGTATATATGTATATATTTCTCTGATACATATTTAATAGCCATTGTTTGTTGCATACAAAGGCTAATAATTAATGCTAAATAATTGTTGTGCATGTGACATTTAATAACCTGAAAATGCAACAATTTCACACCTGCATACCTAAGAAAATGTCCTTAATGTCTTTGAGATGACCTCTTCATACTTTCATGAGGGGAAAACACATTCTTAATTAAAGCCTCTTTCATGTTTAATAATCCTGAAAGCCTAGAAAGCCACCACAAGAGGGCGCTACACGCCATCATTTCAAATGAGTTGTTATCTTGCTTTTAAACAATCCCTCCCTACACACACACACACACACACACACACACACACACACACACACACACACACACACACCTGCATGTGGATGCTTGAGCTCCCTTTAAAAGCTCTCTGCTGCCTCAATTCTTACCCCCCTTCTTCAACAAAGCACAGCGTAGCCTTTCCAGTCAAAAGGAGCGCAATGGGGCAGTCGGATGCCGGGCGGAGGCGGGAAGTGAATCAAAGAACGAGGTTCGGTCAGAGTGAGGGATGAGTGGTGGGATGGAGAGGCAGTGGGGGAGGGAGGGGAGGAGGGGAGCTGCAATTTAAGGTAAAAGCACGATGAGGGGAGGCCATTAGCATCTGTCAAGCGAGCGTGTTCATGTGTGTGTGTGTGTGTGTGTGTGTGTGTTGTTTGTTTGTTTCATTCAAATTGTGGCCTATCAAGCTTTTTCCAGCGCAGACAAAGCCATTGAAGGGAGACCACAGGGGACGGGCGTGCTAGAGAAGGACAATATGTCAGTGAAAGGAAGGTTGGATGAAGGTCATCGGGGTCGGGAGGCTCGAATGCAGCAGGTGTAAAAAAAATACAAAAAAATACAAAAAAGGAGGCGTTTAAGACCGAGGTAGCACAGGTGGAAAAAGAGACTCCGGGTGTAATGTGACACTTAGTAGTTCAATAAACATTTTCCCGTCCGCCACACGCATGAAAGCGTACACACACACACACACACACACACAGAGTGGGAGCGCACACTTTTTGTAACCTGCTCAGACAGTCGTGTTATTGCTCCCCTAATCATGCGTGAGATTAGGTGGCAGCGCACAAGCAAAAACCTGCTGTTGACACGTCCTATTCCATTTCGTCACTCACACACACACACACACACACACACACACACACACACACACACACACACACACACACACACACACACACACACACACACACACACACACACACACATACACACACACACGGTCTGTTTTAACTGGCCCTCGAGTGAACAGAGACCGCCTTGCTTTCAGGCCAAACAGAGCACCGAGTGGTTCATCACTCTGTAATTGTATGGGTGGGGGTGGGGGTGGGGGTGGGAGGGAAACACAGACGTGGCCGTGAAAGGGATAAAAAGTTTCTCAGAGTTGTGGAAGTGTAACAGATAAGTAAGAACAAAGGCTAAATTGATGGCAATTAAGGGAGAGGAGCTTTGCCGGCTGCCTCTCTCTGGTCTGCTTCTTTGTCTTGGAGGAACTTGAGGGAGGATGAGCGGTTTGGGATGAAAGGACGAGCTGGAGTGAGGAGGAGGAAGTCTCACTCTCGGAGGTGAGACTCGTGGAGTTGGTAGAAAATGCCTCCTTTTGTCACGCTCGGGACTCTGAGCGCGTCACATGTGATCAGAGTTAATTCTGTCTTCGTCTTCAGCTATTTCTGGGCTCCCCATTGTTTGCTGTGGAGGCGACTGGGAGCTCAAACCAAACACATATGTCCAGAAGCAGGATCCAAATCGGACTTCATGACAAATCCTGCAGCTCACAGGCCCAGCAGGACAACAACAATAATAACAACAACAACAACAACAGCATGCAGATCACAATGCACATCGCTTCATAGACACACACATTTATAGTATGTGCATCTCCATGTTTGTATGTGAACACATGGTCAAATGACCATTACATTGTAATGAGAGAGGTGATGCACCTGAAGAGATTTATCACCTCAGATCTTCAAAGCATTTTAGCGTCTTTTAGCTCATTGTTTTGATTTTGCGTCCTCCAAGCTTTACCGCTTTGGGTTACATCTCATTACATTACATTACATTACATTACATTTAGCTGACGCTTTTATCCAAAGTGACTTACATGATATACAGTAGACCTCAACGGGTCTCAGAGTCCCACCTGTCCACTTGTGATCGCATCACAAGGACGCGGTCTGAACGGGTCTCAACGGGTCTCAACGGGTCTGAACGGGTCTCAACGGTCACATGACAGCTCCTGTGAGGGGCGACCGTGTGTCACAACCTTAAAATGATCCAGAATCTGGCGAAAACCCAACGTGGCATAACCGGGCCACGTAGGACTCAAAGCCAAATTAAGAGTCGCAGCTTTATCTTTAGAAGCTGAAGACGCGGCTGGGTTACATTTGCTTATGAGCCATTTTATTCCACAAAGCTGTGATCCGCTGACGCTGTGCTGCGATGCCAATGGGCATAAAGATGGTGTCGCTCCCTGACATGCAGCTGCTGGCAGCCGTTCTCTCTCTGGGTTACATATGAGAGAAAGGCTTCAACATGGGGATTTTATTGACTATAACTTCTAATAGAACCCCCCCCCCAACGCACACACACACACTCACACTCACACGGAGCTGAGCATTGGATGATGGTAATCTCAGCCTGTGATGGCACTCACTGCCGCAGTAATTTTATGAATCCTTTCCAATTTCCCAGGACTCTGACTCTGCAAGATAGGAAGCAGTTACCATTCAGTTCTCTGAAAGAACCGCTTGTGGTATCCTCTTTAATGGCCAATACATCTCTAGCTGCAGGAGAGGTGGAGGGATGGAGGGATGGAGGGAAGGAGGGAGGGAGGGATGGATAGATGGATGGATGGATAGATAGATAGGTAGATAGATAGATGATGGATTAATAGATAGATAGATAGATAGATAGATAGATAGATAGATATATAGATAGATAGATAGATAGATAGATAGATAGATAGATGATAGATAGATAGATAGATAGATAGATAGATAGATAGATAGATAGATAGATAGATAGATAGATAGATAGATAGATAGATAGATAGATAGATAGATAGATAGATAGATAGATAGATAGATAGATAGATATATAGATAGATAGATAGATAGATAGATAGATAGATAGATAGATAGATAGATAGATAGATAGATAGATAGATAGATAGATAGATAGATAATTAAGTTGTGGAAAACAATAAGCTGAAAGAGGCTAAAATGCTCAGAGTTGAGGGAGCCTGGAGAATTGGAGGATAACTAAGAGCTACTTCTTAAACAGGACTTTCATTGATGATATAACATATTGACTGGTGCATCTTTAAATGTGTTTACTGTTTAATTTAAGGCCGCTGTCACCCACAGCAGGTGTGACCCGCGTATGGAGAGCGTCTCTCCAACAGATAACAGCTTGAATTATTTTACCACTCAGTGGCATTTGGAATAAATCAGTTCAGTGGTTTTCAAAAGAGTGTGCGGTTTTAAATTGTTTGTTTATCCAATATATGACTGGTTCTGACTGCGCAGAAAAGATTCAAAGTTTGAATTAGGTGTTTATTAAAAAAAATATATTTTAGATAGATGAAGAAAAAAAGAAGTTGCCACTTCATTTAACTGAAAAATGGCTTTCAGGCGCTGCTGGATCGAGAGCTCTGGCTCGTTCTGACTGGCTGGTCGTGATGAATCAATCAATTTTTCACCCAAACACAACATTTGAGACACATTTTAAAGAAGGGAAGGATAAAACACGGCTATTTAGTGAAGCACTTATTCTTTAGAGAACATCAGTAATCAATGGCCGTTTACTGTAAATGGGCCTCAGACCTAAGAGTTCTCACATAGATGAGCTCATGTGTGAGGATACGTGCAAAGACAGGCCTGTATTTGAATGAATATCTTTTAAGATAGACATGCCACCAGTGGTAACTACACAATTCCAACAATCAAACAAACTCAAAACAACGCACATTAATATGTATACACGTTATGTATTACTATGTATTACTAAATTGTACTTTTATTTACTCATCTATTCTTTTTCCTTCTTTTTATCTGTTGTTTTGTATGTTGATTTCTTCTTTGTTATATGTTTAGTGTGGATGCCAGCAAGAGTATCTGATGTCTTCTGCATCAGCCAACGGGGATCCTAATAAAATCCTGAATCCTAAAATGCACAATCATACTCTCCATTATGTAATAATAAAGAGAAACACTTTTCAATATAATGTAATCCAGCACAGGAAATCCACAATCTGCGGCCTCCAACGTGACCCCAGAGTTGAAGCGCCATCGCTAGCTCGCTATCGCTAGCTCGCTATAGCTGCAGTGAGCTATCGCTAGCATGCTAGCCCGCGATAATAACTCTCCCAGCTTTCTGGCTGCGTTTGCCGGCTGGCTCGGTCGATGATGGGAACAATCTGACACCTTTTATCCCGGAGACGTTGGCTTCCTCCCCCGAGGACATTTTGATTGTCAAACACTTATTTGTGTTATTTGTGTCAACGCACACGAAGGCCGGATTTACTCTTCCCTCCTTTTTTTGTGTCTTTGTTTGGGGAGGTGAACTCTTTAAATGTGGATGTGGAACCATATCCACCTCAACGATGAATTCATTCTTCTTTAGGAAAAGGTAATATTACAATGAATAATGCAATAAGAATAATCCAAGGAATTATTACAATAATAAAGACACACTTTAATGAGAATAAAGTAATATTATTTAAAGAAAAAGACGTTAATTATTGATAATAAATTAAATCCTGTAATCTGCTGGGCATTAGGTCATCATCATTGCTGTGCATACTGTATATGTTATTATCACCCAGCACATAACCCTGTATGAGGCTCTGGTCTCTGGATGCTTAGTGCACTGCTCCCCAGTGGAGGTGGGAAACTTAAAATCACTGAATCAACACAAAAATCAATTTGGTGCACAGAAGCATAACAATGTTTTTTTATTATCCCTTATTAGTCCCACAAGTGGAAATGTATCCTCTGCATTTTAACCCATCCTTAGTAATTAAGGAGTGTTTTCCCATCGGCATCAACAGGGACCCCCACTGACTCTGTCACCCCCCAGACAATTTCCTGCTGGTCACCCCCCCTCCCCTCCCAATCACTCATATTTAAATACACTCGCCACTTTATCACTACAGTAGTCACTTTCACATAACACTTACATTCCATGCACTTTATTTTATTTAACTTTAATTTTATATTCTACTGTAAATTCAATTGTAAATATTCATTAATTCATGCTTCCATTTGTTTATTGTAAAATGTTTATTGTTATGCACCTCCTGCCAGGACAAATTCCTTGAATGAGAAAAACATACATGGAAATACGTTCTGAAGGAGTAGTGGGCGGCCATGAAGCACCCGGGGAGGAACTGGGGTTCAGGGTCTCGCTCAAGGAGCCTTCGACCGGCAACCTTATGGTTTCAAGAGGACCGCTCTCCCCATGCGCTACAACCGCCCGTGATCCCTAAGTAAATTAAACAATGGTTGTATTAATATTTTCGGATCAAAATGATTGCTCGGGACCATTCAGGCGCCGCTGGATATTGGTTGGGACGAGTCCCGACCAAACGCTACGCCCTTGGACGTAGTCGTTCCATAACCGTGTCTTTGATGAGCAGTTTATGCCACGGCAGAGCACCGCTAACGGGTTGTGATAGCTTCCTCTGTTCCTCAACTCTCTGACTCCGTTCCTTCAAAGTTCAGCCCTGTCAAGACAATTTGCTATCGGTCCATCCCACATGATGTGAACGTGACGTTAGAAGCTCAAAGTGAAACGGATAAGAAACTTCACAACCGTGGGATTTCTTTGAAGGGGTAAGGCATGTGTTGCATTAGATCACACGGGTTCATTTAATTAAAAGGTAACTGGCTTTCCCATCTCCCCTCAACCCATTATATAGCCTGGCTCCAAGTACACAACATGTAACCTTGGACACTTTTCAAACAGGCTAACTGGAAACTCACATGCACGGTATTTAGAGGCACTGCGACAGTCTTTCAGTCCTGTTGCTGCTTTGTGCAAATTTCACTTTGATCCGTCCTTTTTATGGGTATATGTGAGAGTTTATTCATGCACAGTAATAGCTCATGCATCATCAGGCAGCTGGATTGCTGCATGTGAAGCAAAATGCCATAAAAACTCTCTGAGTCATAGTTTAATAAAGGCATACCGGTACACATGCCTAAAGTGCCCTTCAATAATGAGATCAAATCCTCCATATCTTTAATTCAAAGATATGACCTTTTTTTGAGCAAAGCTCATTTGAACCTGCTGTTTACGTGACTATAGCGTGTATTGTTGCAATTGGATTAATATCAGAATATTGTTTTAGACGTCCATTAGGCCTTCACGTGGTGGGGGAGGATGTAATTAACTAATCAAGGTGCGTGGGTTTGTGTATGTTTGTGTCAAAGAGAGAGAGAAAAGACAGAAGTTGTGTATTCGAGAGGCGGTTTAATGAAGCCGACGCTCATGAGTGTCGAGGTGCACAGTGTGTGTTGGCTTGTGTTTGCAATGCTGCTCAATTATCTCCAGCTGGTGCGTGGGCAAAGCATGAGAGTGACACCGACATGAAAACACTGTGCATTATTCATACAGAACCGGTCGTTGCAGCGGCGTATGAATGCACAAATGAGTACGGATGAGTACCTTCCCACGCCGTGCATTAGCTGGCCATTAGGTGTGATGTCACCAGTCAGTCACTCGGTTGGTTGAAGAGTTGCAGAGTCTGAAAGGGCCAAGTTGGCAAAGGGCCTGAAAGGGCCAAGTCGGCAAAGGTCCTGAAAGGGTCAAGTTGGCGAAGGGCCTGAAAGGGCCAAGTTGGCAAAGGGCCTGAAAGGGCCAATTCGGCAAAGGGCCTGAAAGGGCCAAGTCGGCAAAGGGCCTGAAAGGGCCGAGTCGGTAAAGGGCCTGAAAGGGCCAAGTCGGTAAAGGGCCTGAAAGGGCCAAGTCGGCAAAGGGCTTTCAGACAAACACATATTAGATGGATTGCGATGCCATTTGGTTCAAATCCCCAGAGGATGGATCTTAATGACTTCTTATTGTCATTCCCAACTTTGCCCCCCTAGCGCCACCAGCATGTCAAAGGTTTCATGCATCTGAAAGAAGTCATTGTCCATTATATGGATTGGGACAACGCTGTGTTCAGTTGGATCAATACACGCCCTCTTATTGATACAGCGTATGCCGGTTTTGGTCCTAATCGATACTCTCATAGGTTATTTTTTGATTATATGGTGAGAAAAAAAAAGACAACTCAACATTGTTTTATTATTCTTGCATTTTTTTCAAGTCTTTCTTAAGCTGCAATACAAGACGTTCCAAAAATATTTAAAATACAATTTAAATTTAAACAATTAGCTAAGTGATTAGCTTTAATTTATTAGACCTTTCTTTAAGCAAACTCCGTATGCCGTCGCTGGAGGATGAACGGCTGCTAGCCAAACAGTCAAATTCTGCATTCCTGCAGATGGATGTTCTGCTTGTTCGCCAAATGTTTTGATAAATTGCAGGTATTACCTCGCTCCCCTGTGAGGGTTTTATTGCATTTGTGACAACGAGAGTTCTCAGCATCTCCTCGAGTAAAATGTAGCCACACTTTAGCTCTTTTTTTTTGTTCTCTCTGCCGTGAAGTGTGTCTCACTGAGCCGGAGTCGCTGTGTGTTTGTGAGAGTAAAGCACAGACAGGCATGTCTAAACTACCCACAGCAGAACCGTTGACTCCAGGCAGGATCAATACTCCGGCTTTTCATTCATTTAGAACCTTTTCAGAACCGAGTTTCGATGTGTACAGAGTTTCATGGTCCACAGATGATGAATCCTACTGACTTCGGTGACCCCCTGACTGATCCCATACGGCGCCAATCAGGACGTTCACATTTATGGTTTCGAGTGAAATGTGTCA
Source organism: Cottus gobio (assembly GCA_023566465.1). Taxonomy (NCBI): domain Eukaryota; kingdom Metazoa; phylum Chordata; class Actinopteri; order Perciformes; family Cottidae; genus Cottus; species Cottus gobio. The sequence continues at coordinate 24,422,569 of CM042219.1, read as the reverse complement.
ACAACCGTTAGATGGATTGCCATGGAATTGGGTCCAGATATTAATTTGCTCAGAAATTGAAATCACGCTGGTGATCCTTGAAATTTTCCTCTAGCGCCGTTATTTGTTCAAATATAATGGGGAGTGGCCTTGTTAGACGAGTGATTACAGTACAAGACATATGTAGTCCCCCCCCCCCTCACACACACTAAAAGCTGACTCAAACAAATACCAATAATGTAATACTTAGTGATCTAGAAAACAAATTGCATTCCCATCATCTTCAATTTGTTTAGTGCTAATTGGCAAATGTTAGCATTCTGGTACCGCTGTGGCTAATTGGTCTGATGGCATACATTTGTGTGTTTAGAAAAACATGATATGATAATACGAGATAATAGCGATACCTTCGCTGAAAGGTTTGGTGTCAAATGTCAAACTATTCAATTCAGTTCATTTTGTATAGCCCAAAATCAAAAATACAGATTGGCCTCTGAGGGCTTTACAATCTGTACTCATACGACATCCCTGTCCCGGGACCTCACATCGGATCAGGAAAAACAAAAATAGTAAAAACAGGCTACAATAGGAAGAAACAAAGCCCCCAGAAGGCTGAAGAGAAGCCAAATCCTATGTAAAAAGAAAGGTGCAGCAATGACTGCTTATAATCACAGCGGTGATATAAGGCTAAGATAGGAATTAAATCATTATGAGCAACATTAATAGCTCACGGAGCCCTCATAAACTTGTCAAGCACCGCGTGAGACGTATTGATTAAAAAACTCCTCAGGTCTTTTTGCATCACTCTGCTCGGTGGCATTTCTTCACCATCGTCTTCCTCCACCTCGTGACTTTCTTTGTCCTCGCTCTGTGTCGCCAAAGCCTCTTTTAGCATTTCTATATTATGATCCTCTCTTTCAACTCCATATCGGTCTTTCTCAGTCAGTGTCCACATTCTTTCATTCACTTTATGAATGCTGGGCGGCGTGATGTAGAAAAGCAATCAGTGCTGTGGAAAAATGTCTTATTGGAAAGGAAAAGATAACTGAACCTCTCTACAACTTCATTTCATGTTCATGTTTATTTGGAAGGGACAAATACATAAACATAGAGAATTACAAAACAATTATCCGATGCAGTGTATCACAGCGTGTTTAGCTACTGCTAATTTCCAATGCTCGTTCCTAGAAGAGCCTTTAAAATAACAAATAAAAAAATGGTGTGATGTGTTTTGTAGTCATAACACCCCTGATTTCACTGATGAGCCTGCGACGAAGATGTGATGCAGGAACTGAGGGGTGAAAAAACATTGAGTGCATGTGTGCATGTATAGTTTGGTTGCATCAAATGTGTTACATTTTACCAATCTACAATTTTTTTTTATCACGTTTGTCAAATCTCGGGTGAGAATCCAGCAAAGGACCTCGATATTTGAGCTCAGAGACTTGATGGATTGACTGGCTGTTGATCTTGACATCCAGTTGAGTGGACGCGGGCCGTCTTCCAGAGGAAAAGCATATGGAAACATCCATCCATCCATTATCCGAACCGCTTATCCTGTTTTAGGATTTCGGACAAGTCACCAGTCTATCGCAGGGACATATGGAAACAGTTTTTTTTTAAATATTAAGTCTCAAACACGAGTTTTCAAGCCAACGGGCTGTTTGCTTCCAGGTGCTTTGGCAGTTTATCTGTTACTGTAACAGCTGCTTGATGAAACTTTGATGCAACGTCTTTTGTGTGATCAATTATTTATTTATCATGGGTATAAAAGAGTGGAAGTGCCATTACAGTCATACAAGTGATATAAGGACCCCCATTTCCCTGCTTTTCACTTCAACCAACCCATTCCAGCTCCACCCATGAACCGCTGCTATGATGAACCAAGGCAAAGAGAACAAAATATAAAAACTAAACAAAGTAAAAGCGGCCCATTCCTCCCGACCCCATCGCCCTGCTGCCCAGGATTCTCATTAACATTATACACACAAACAAACAGCATTAAGACTCAAAGGAATTGGGTAATTATGCTACTGTCCTTCATCATCCGTAATGATAGTCACAGAAATAGCAAAGGGTGCATCACATGTATGTATATGTATGAAAATAATGTAAATGTTTGATATATATGGAAAGTATATTTCATATTCTGAACGAGCAAACGAGTAAGCAATAAACACGTGAAAACATAGCTGACAGAGACAGTTAACCGCACATATTTAAATTAAAAGACTGTTTTTCACTGGTAGCTTTGGCAAGCAGGTAACATTTTGTGTTTTGGCATTATGTAATCGTGCTGTTGAAAGCTCCAGCTGTGCAATATCCTGAAAGAAGAAAGCCACCAGTACATGTGGTAGTTTGGGACAAGCTCCCTCAGCAGCTGGGACACATCATTGTAGCTGCAAAGAGGACATGCCTGTTACAAGAGCAACAGACCCTGTGATTGAGGGTTGGCTTAAAGAATATAACATATAACACCTGAGGGATTTTACAAAATTCTTTTCAAGGTGCAATGTGTAAGATATGGCCAGAATTCTAGATTAAAACATAAAAAGTTTGAACTATATCAACCGCACGTCAGGAGGTTACAGTGTTGACGTTGTGCCAAAGACGTCCATGTATTGTGTTGCAGAGATATATAATAAAACAAGCATGCAAACTGAGATTGACAAAACAATTAAATATAAACATAAAAATGTCTTGGCTAAACAGTAAAAGCACATGACTGTCCCAAAAGTCCCATTTTTACTATGATGGAATACATCAAATTTGGTGAGGTGGATATGTTAATGGTTCCTCATTGGCGCCATTAAACACATTGGTAGTGAAAAACATCACAAGTACCAATGCAACTGATCCGCTGGGGCTGGAGGTATCGCTGAGCCAATAAACTAGACTAGACGGAAAGACAATGTCTTTAAACCAGCATCAATATCATTTAGGACTTATTGTTAGTGGTTAACAGGAATACTAAAAGAAATATGATTTAAACCAGTTAATTTTACATCCAGACATATTACAAAAAAACGTCAAACATTTAAAAAAGGATGTGAGGGCTTTAAAGGGATTTATTATACGATGATGGGTTCAAGGACCTATGGCTGTTGTAACCTCGCAGTTAATGAGACTTAAAGGCCTTTGAGTATAACAGTCAATTGGAGGCTTGTACTTCTTCCGCAAAAGAGAAACGATAGCAATATTTGAGCTTGTGCTAGAGGAAGCTCTACTGATGGAAAGATTAAATATACTCAACAGCAAAGGGCCGAACTGGGCCCCGGAAAGAATAGTATAATTCTGGTGGTAATCCATCCAGATCCGGAGATCTGCCTTTGTTCATTGATGTAATGGCTTTTCTCAGCTCTCCTAGGGTGATAGGCACCTTCAATGAACAGACGGCCTCCGGAGGCCGCTTAGGTAAATGTAATGGTTCTGAAAACTCAGACATTTCCATCATGAAAAACCTCCGAATTATACGAGTTTTGACAGAGTGGTTGAAAAGTGCTAATAATCTTTCTTGGACCAGAGGTTAAATGAATACTTCACCTACAAAATGATCATTTGTATATCAATTATGCACCTTGGGTTACCTTGAATTCTTGAAGTAAAACTTCACTTTTGGGCCCACGAAGAATTAAAAAGTAAAAAAGTACTTCAAAACATCTATTTACAGAATCTCACAGTACGTTCTTGCTCCCCAATTTAAGTTTCCATTGAATCAATACAATTTTTCCCAATTGTCTTAAGATTCGATGGAAAGGATATTGTGTGATTGTCTGATGCAACCTTTGAATGCATCCCATAAAACCCAAAGTTCCTTTATCAATTCATCAATTGAATTAGATGAATTCTTTCAGTCCGGCGTCAAGTTCTTGTCTGAAACAGTCGTTCTCTCTGGACTGGTATTGAAACACGGTTGCCTATCCATGCTTGCCGAGACATTTGCCGAGACACCTGGCAAAAAACGTTACGGCAATGCCACCAACATGGAATGGAGTGTGGGTGGGATCTGCATTTACTTGGAATTTTGGATAGTAGATATTTGTTTTCTTGAAGAGTAAGGAGGGTGGAGGCCATGCTTGTCTGTGCTGCTGCCGTGACTCAGGACACCCACCCTAACCCTGCACCCAACCCCAACCCTAACCCCCAACCATAACCCTAACCTAACCCTAACCCACAACCTAACCCCAACCCTAACCGTATCCCACAACCTAACCCCAACCCTAACCCCCAACCTTAACCCTAACCCCAACACCTACAAACTTGCCGAATGAAACTTCGAAAGTTCGATCACAGAAGAATGTAACCAGCATTTTCTGTCACCAGTGTAGCATGAAAAAGCATGGTGGAAGCTAAGTGAGCTAGCGAGCTTGTTGCTCAGCCTCACTCCCCACCGCTCTGGAGAAAGACAAACCATCCATCTCCGAATTTGCCATTTTCTTTTCTACTAGTGGAATGAACCCGAAAAACAGATCAGTGTCCGTTCTGCTCCTATTCAACGTTATGTACGTGCCCATAATTTGTCTTCCACTGTGACGCCGTTCCATGAGTTAAGACAAACATTCGATAGAAACAATACAGAACGAGGAAAGTACACAGAAATGAATCATTCAGGTTTTTTGTTTTTCTCCCCCCACATGCCTGTGTTATCATTTTCAACACAGTGCAGATAAAAGCCCAATTTGTCAGCATAGAGTGTATACAAATAAGATCATCGATCTATCTCCGTGTGAGGAAAACTAAGAGAGAGAGAGAGAGAGAGAGAGAGAGGGAGAGAGAGGAGGATTTATGGTGAACCTCACGTTCGGCCCTTGTTGAAGGAGGATTCAGAGGTACCTTGAATTTAGCCTTGAAGGGTAAGAGAAGCTGAAGAGAGGGAAAGAAATGGGAACTGTAACGAGAGGGGTTGGGTCCGTCCTCAGTTTCTAATATGACAATATTTGTGTTTAGGCGTGTGTGTGTGTATTACCGCTGTGCAAATGTGTGATCATTCATGTAAAGAGCTTACTACACACACACTAATAAGGAAGGATTGATTAAGTGCCGTAAACTGACCTCCAACACGTCGCGGCCTTGACAGGCAGCCGGGAGACGAGCAGGAAATTAGATTGTGTTTTACTGGCATGTCACACAGCTGCTGCACACACACACACACACACACACACACACACACACACACACACACACACACACACACACACACACACATCTAGGGGAGGAAAAAGCGTAATTTATATCTGAGAGCTGAAATTCCACATTTGCTCATTCAAACCAGAAATGTAATGCGATATATGGGGAAAAATGTGTCATCTCGCACATCGTGTAAAAAGGGGAAAATGATCTTGCGCTGACAAATCTGTGTGTGTGTGTGTGTGTTACACAGTAACATACATACACACACCCTGTCACAATGTATTTTAATTTTAGTAATTGCGAGAAAAAACAATTCTGAGTAAAATTTGAGTCTCGCTATTTGCTTCAAAGCTTTTTTTCCCAGTGAATTTAATAATGTTGTCCCCCGCTGCTTGGAACAATGCTTTCCACCCATGTTGCTCATGGGGAGGTTTATAAAATGAATCTTTTCACAGCGAACCATTTCAGGAGAAAAATTAAACACCAGCTTCAGTGAGGATTTCTCTCTCTCTTTTTTTTTTAGATTTCCCACTAATTCACTAATCAAAATACACATATAATTCTCAGTATTTTTTAACTTAAATCTTTTGCAAACTAAAGATGATTCCCCATTGCATTGCATTTTAAGAGTACAGCTTCCCTTTTCAGTTTGAGGAACAACTCAAATATTTGGCCATTTGCAGTGAGATCCAGGTAAGTGCAGTTTAAATATAAATATCCACCATAAACAGCACAATGTGGCTGATGACTTTCTTTTGCACATGCTTTTTCTTAACTAAATAATATATATATATTTATAAATGTTCTGTTGCAGATTGATGAATGAACCACTGCCAGCCCATTAATCAAACTGGGTTCCAATGTGTGTGTATATATTATACATCCCAATCAGCTGTCAATTGGATGATTAATAATAACTCTATGCAGCTTTCAAAAAATAGGTTAACAGGATGATTGTTTAAGAAAAGGTGGTAAAATAATAAAGTTATACATAGAAACATTAAAAGAGAGCCACGACAGATAACTGACAATAACGGCTAATTAAGAGATGAAGGCAGTAAAGTCATGTTAATATAAAAAAAGGCCAATATGTACAAGTACTGTTTTAAACAACATTAAAAGGTCATGGCACACCCATGGTAATTACCTTTTTTTGGTTTATTAAATATTTCAGACCCAGGAACAGGGTGGGACACGCTGTCAGAAACCAGGCTGTTTTCATCCAGCGTTCGTAGATACAATAATTTGCTGTAATTCGCAGATATCCCATAAAAATCAAATAGCATGGAGTCCAGGTTATCATAAATCAGAATGTATGAAACAAAAAACTACACCACAAAATAATAAAAACACCAACAAAGAAGAAGAAGAGATGCTGCTTGGCTGCAGTGTGTATACAACTTTGTTTAAAACCCTGACCACACACACACACACACACACACACACACACACACACACACACACACACACACACACACACACACCTCGGTGCAAAATGTGGTCTGACTGCAGCTCAAGGACTGAACATGTGCAGAATATGGATGTGTCCTCCCTACTTGAGCGCATGCAATTCATTGCCCCCCTATTTTATTTGAAGTGTCAGACAGCGGCCTCAAAGATCCCCACGATGAATTGGTGAAACAAAAAAAACAAAAAAAAGAGTCAATGACAAGTACCTTGCATTCTGCCAACAATCCCACAATGCACCGCGTCACATTTTTATAAGTGCAAAAGCTACAGTGGCGTGACACTACACTTGTCAACGATGACATAAAATGATTATTAGTAATGTCTAAAATCAGATTTTACTGCTTAACTATATGTCTGATATGCAGGGTGAAGTGGACGAGTATATTGAGGGACTGATTAAGGACACAATGAGCCGTTTATATCTACATAGTGACCCCATTTTTCTACTGTAGCCCAGAATGGACAAACTGGCCTTAGATCATTCCATTTAGAAATAATATTCAGAAATAACAGCCAGGACTTTGCCATATCGTTCATTTTAGTTAAATACAATAATTTAAAAAAATGTAATTATCAACTCAAGGTCCACTTAATAGCTTTTCCCCGAACTTTCAGCTGCATCTCATGTCTTCATCAAAGTATGGAGTTTTGCTCAATTGTCATGAAGATGGCTCAACTTCATGACAACTGTCCATCTGCTGAAGAAATGAGATGCAGTTGAAAGCTCCGGAATAAGATGGAAAGTGGGCCTTTGACTTGAGTTTTTTTTTTTTTTTTTGGTAATGGATTGCGAAATGAACTGGGAGTCAAAATAATGAGTCTAAAGGAAATGCTTTGTTGGAGGCAGTTTATTGAATACTTAGATGTGCAAAAATGCAATACAATTATCTCAATGGCAATTATGATTGTTATCCTGCATTATAAAGTAATACATGAACATTACAGCTCCACTTCAGAGGTACCATATGAGTGAAAGAACGCCATCAGCTCAGGAGAACAACACAGAAGAGATCTCAGTGATGCTGAAATATTTTAGAAAACAGGGCTTTTGAAGCATTACATCATCAACAAAGATGACAGCAAATGAAAAGGTGTTGCAATTTGGAAGAAAAAGCTTTAATTCCACACTGATGCCTAAAAGCATATTGAAGCTAATAAAGCCAGACGATGAAGATGGGGAACAACAATGTGTGAGAAATCTACAAACTAGACAACAAACTGCAAACAACCTTATGAATTCATGAATCACCCAAAAAAAATAAATAAAGTGAAATGATGAATTGTCTCCCAGCCAATTAACTCAGTTCTTATTCTAGTTCACTGGGCACAGACATAACTCGCAGCTTGAACCAATAATAGACACGCTGACCGGGGCTGGAGGCCCAGGCCTCTCTTAATTATTACACCACTCATGCCTGCGTAGGGCAGGCTGAACTGTAGCCTGTGAGAAAAGAAACACACACACACACTCAGAGAGCAGTTTTTAATTCCCCATGGACACACACAGTGCAATCCTTGCTCATAAGAGTGGAAGGTGAGCTACGCTGTGGGTTCATGAGTCCCAGGGCGAGCGGCTTTTCATCCTGGATGAGCTGTTCAATCCTGGGCATCTCTTCCTCCGGCCGCCCCTCCTCCCATCAACCTCAGAAAAGTAGTCCATATATCCTCCCGTCGACATTTATAGCATCGTTACGCGAGCTGTCTGCACATAGGCGCTCGTCTTGTTCCTCGCTCCCGCATATGCACATACATGCATACATGCACAGAATCACTTTGAGATAAGGCAAATAGAGCTATAAATGACCCGAGGTCAGCAGTAGGTCATCAGCATGAAGATGAAATCCTGTCTGTGGCCCTTTCTTATCGTGGATTATTCCGTGCAAATGTATTCATGACTTCCCCACATGATGTTATTGGTATTATTATATTTAGGAGTGTCTGTTGTAGTCATAGCAGCCATCCATCTTCAGAATCAGATATGAGCAGGTAATTCAAGTCTCCACATTGACTTCTTTTTTACATTAGTTACATTTAATGGCAAATAACGATGGGAATATTGAATATGGAACTTTCTGTAGTTTGCTCAGCTTTCGTCCAACACAATGCTCTTAACCGACATGCTATTTTAGTTTCCTTCCGCCCACGGACTAGCCACAGTTAGCCGCTTGTGAAGCGGAGGCTGAGCAGTGCCACATGTGAAGCTGAATAGCAGGGTGCGAGCCTGAGAAGAAAAAAACACCCCCTTGAATTTATGTAAATTGTCATGAACAGAAAGAGATGCGAGTGCATGAGCGGATATGCAAATGCAGTGCTTTTGAGTGTCAAACGTGTCAAAGGAAGTCCCAGTTAGCGCAGAAAAAAAAAAAGAATAGGAATGAAAGTGTTGGAAGTCTTCAAAAGCCGGGCTGCAGTTGTGCACCAGTCAATGTGCAGCGGAGCCAAAGAAACACCTTTAGAGAGCGATACTGGAGCGGGACATTACCACATGTCTAATGATGACGACAGGTAATGACATGTATCCCCGCATTTTATGACACCCATTTCAACGACGGCTGCTAATGTCAAATCATTATGGCACAATGCAAATGGGAGCCACATTATTACATAATACTAATGCGAAAAAGTATCAATTTACACAAAGAATAACAGTTTTTCTCGTTAACCCCATGTAGGTCAGTGCTTACAGAGAAGAAATAACATGCATTTGCATACAGGTGCAATATTCACTCTCTTTAAGCTCTGTTTTTGGTCTCCTCCGACTCCTTCCTGAGAGAAATATCCAACTCGTTAGCTGCTAAATGCTCCAGCGTGTTCTTCCGTTTGGCCTTGGTGGCGTTTGGAAACGACGCTGATGAGAGCCATGGGAGTCAACCTAATATTGAACTGATTCTAAAAAAGCTCCATATAAAGCTGAGAGGAACTGCAGAGATGTTTGATTATTATATAAGCAACACCTTTCACATTACACCTAGCCATGTGGTCCGTTATTAGAAAATGATTGACTTGTACTTGAACCAATAACACAGTGTTTCCCTCCCCTTCACCTATAGTTACCGTGCACCGGTACATTGATCATTGAATGTAATGTGGAGTTTTCCCAGTGTCTTTTGAGATGTGTCCTGCTGCCGCCAACCTCATGGCGATGAATGGATTTTTTTGCTCTTGATAAAGGTCATGCTCTTTGGTGGAAAGTAGTTCAAAGGGAACCAGTTTACAGGTTCAAGATATTGTTTCTGTGAAGATGTATCCGTCGCGTTTCATCTGTACTTTAAGAGCAAAGAATGAAAATCCATTAATCTCCATTGTGTTGGGATGTAGGCGGACATCTCAGAGACTGAGCAAACTATTTGCATGACTAGATCCACACACTACTGGTGGGGCAACAGTGGAGTTATTGTTTTGCAAACTAAAAAGTTACGTCGTCCTGCTGCTCTGGAAGGAGCTGAAATTGTCAGATGGATCGTTTTGTAAATTGCAGGCTCTTGGGATTCCTTCAGCGTGGCAGCGCTGCAAAGATCACTGATATATCTGAGAGATTGTTGGATATTACAATCACAGGACATCTGCTGCTACTAATGCTCTCTCCGGGGACTTACGAGGACTGAATATTAAGAAATGAGTGGGCATGGTCTTTATTGGGAAAACACTTATTTATATTTATGTACTAATATTCTGGAGCCTAACGCTTGGGTTTGCTGAGACGAGAGAGAAAACTAAAATCTCTCCATCCAAAGCAAATTTTACACATTCATATATAAAGTCTGACCTTCACCCAAACATATCGGTATCATACAGCTAATGAGATTTTATGTTATATGGACAACCTTAAACCTATGGACCCTCCATCTAAAACCATGCAATCTCGGAGAGAGCCTCTCCGCAATCCTGTTTATTTTTTAAGATGTGAATACAACCGCCTGTAGCTGAGTTTTTCATAACTGCTGCCAGTTCATTGCATCCACAACTCAATCTGTCTTCATATCCGGTGTTGTGTGTTTGTGCACCAAGGTTTATTGCAATCAGACAAGAAAATGTGGTTATTCTGTGGGCTCCAAGCTAAATTCCATGCGGCTAACCGATTTATTTTCGCACAGCTCCTGTTACACAAAAATCCTTCCAGTTTTTTTTAATCATGGGTGTGTGTGTGTGTTACGCATGTGTGTGTGCATCGTACACACAAGTACAAATCAATAAACAGAAATGAATCAATGCGTCTTTTGAATTCTAATTTGCTAAAAAGGCATCATCCACGACACACAAACAATGCTGGGAAGATACAAACATAACAGAACAGAATCATTGATTATTGTCTACAGATTTGCTTTGTATTTAAAAATGCACAGATGCAATATTTGCACGCACACACACAAGCAGCAGGCGCTCTACATCCCTGTGACTGCATGCAATTTTAGTAAAAATAGATGCAGCTCCATACAGCTTAAGCCTCTTACAATATAATTAACAATCAAAACAGCACGCAGGAATAGAATGTGATGATAAGGCACATTTCTCGAACATTTCCTTCCAAAAAAAACAAACAACACAACCGTGCACCATTTGATAAATACGCCTAATAAGATGAATACACACAGAAGTGCTGATACACAGAAAGACGAGAACTTAAAGCAATTTCTGTGATCATCGCGGAACTGTAAAGGAAATAGCGTAATCCGAAAAGCAGCTTTTGTTGTGTAGCTTCAGGCTGTAATGTGTATACTCTGTGTTTACAGGGCGAGCCCGCTAACACCACCCGACTCCCAGGCCGAGGTAGAAGGTGGTTTATGCGTCTGCCCGATCGGCCGTTATGTTCCTCTTTTCAGAACTATTGTCGCTGCACTGAAATGTGTTTTCTCTATTTATTTTTCCTCCAGCCTCATCTTTCCAAAGGAACATTACGTTTTCCGTAAGTGTGTCTCCAATCAGTCGGGGGTCATGTGAGATGCCTTCAATTTGGGTGTTGCTGCAGAGTCACCTGCCACGGTAATTTAAGGGGAAATGAAGGAGTTCTACTGGTGTGTTAAGGGGTCATACTATGACATACATCAGAAATAGTAATTTCATCTACATTAAGTCAATTCATTTTAAGGTAAAAGAAAAGCCAAACGATGACTTGTTATTGTAATTTCTGTAATTGTAATGGTCTTGTAAGCTCCTTATATAGACACGTGATACTGTGAGAACTAAGTGAGTAGCATTAACATTTTTTTTTCTATACATATATACTGGAAATTAGTGTGAAAACAACAGTAAATCACACATGTGCACACATGCTGCGACTTTGGAAACACTGTCACCGGTGTCCACACTTTACTTTGATTTTCTTCCATCCATCTTTGTGATCAACTTTGACCACAGGAACACACTGATGACAACCACAATCAAAAGTCAAGGACATGGAAGCAATATGCACGATGAACAAATAATAATTAATGAAAACAGAATATTTATTAAGCTGCAAAGTGCAAAACCTTGGTATTGCAAGCCTCCATCTTGCTTCCATTGCTCCTAAAGTAGTGTTATTATAGGATGGATGGCCTCTGTGAGGAGGTTTTGCACTCGGAGGATCCAGTCAGGGAAGAGGGAGGAGCTAAATCCCACCAAATCCTCCTGACTGCGCCTTTAAGAGATTCAGCCGTTATAGCAGTGTCATTATTTAAAGCATGCTGAGATCAAACCCCTCATGAAGTGGGTGATGAGGGCACTTTCATAAGTACGTATGAATCAGTGGAGCGTTACCAATTTCAGAATAAATATTTTGAAGTTGCACCCAGTTGACCAGCTAGTTTTATTCAGCAGACGGAGGCCATCGAACCAAGCAGTGTAGTACATGAACACCACATTAAAAAAACACACATTTTGTAGTCATACTTATGTGTTTGAGAGTAATTGATTTAGTCACTGTTGCAGTGTGAACATACATCTGACTAGAGCTAACATATGGCTTGGAATTGGGACATTGCTTCTTTAAAGTATTGTTTGTCCATTTTCTTTTTACATTACATTTCATTTAGCTGACGCTTTTATCCAAAGTGACTTACAACAAGTGCATTCAACCACGAGTACAAACAAGAATCAGAACAAGAATCAAGAAAGTACAATTTCTTCAATAAAGTCAAACTACAAAGTGCTATCAGTAAGAGCCATTGCAGTGCTACTACGGTGCTACCTTCCTTATTCAAGGTATAGTCGAAAAAGATGTGCTTTTAGTTTGCGACTGAAGATGTAGAGAGAAGATTAGAGAAGATTTTCTGTAATTTGACTGACACTCCAGCTGGATCACATGGTCAGTGTTTTAAAACCCTGACGCCTCCTGGACAACCTCGGTGCATTATTGAGCTCTTAAATCAAAATAACTGTATTATACTGAAGAGAATTGAAGGACAGCGGAGCTGCATGCATAAGTATTAATGAGAAGATCTTCACAACGTTAACACTCAGCTCTGCTGGTTCCCGCCTCGACTAAACATTTAGTAACCTTTTGGTTTAACTGCCCTCCAGAGACACGAGTGCATGTGTGTGGCTTTCCATTTCCAGTATTCAAATCCACAGAGAGAAGAGGTGGGAGCAAAGTTTTTCCTAATATTCCTTAATGAGATTCTGTGTATTTGTGTGTGTGTGTGTGAGGCTAGCCGCAGGTAAACCTCGGGGGGTTACGCGTGCACTGCTGAAAAGCCGCTGTAAGCTGAAAGAAAAGTTTCCCTAAACGCTGGTAAAATGCTTAGCCAGGAGTTTGACGAGAGAAGATTGTGCACAAAGTAGCCAGTAACGAAAACCCCCGCGACCCTAAAGAGGATAAGCGGTTCAGATAATGGATGGATGGATGGATAGTCAACATATAAAAGTAGACATTCAGTGTCACGGCAACATAGTTTTCAGCCTGTCCAAGCTAAAGTTCAAAGTTTTTAATTTTGGGAACAGCGGCAGAACAAACAATCCTACCACTCTGTGTATTTAGTAGCTGTTCCGGAGTTCTTTAATCTAAATTTCGGAAACAAAAGATACAATTCGTATCGGCCTCGTATAACCCTAACTCTATAGCAGAAACTTACCGTGACACGTGGTTAAACGCTGTGAAACGATTGGTTTCAACAAAACGGTTGGGAAAAGGTGTGTTCAAATGATAACGGGCACAAATGAATAACATTCATGCTTTACATGCTCTCTCATGTGACATAACACACGTAACAAGCATAACAATTCCTTTTGATCTCACGCGGGACTCGAACAGTGGTCTCCTGAGTGAAAGTACTACGTTTGTTTGACCCATCGACCGCCACCTAACCTTCCAACGTGTTTCTTGCTACACTCGCTAGTGTACCATGTGACTTTTAATAGCGCTCGCTCGATATATTACATCACACGCTTCAGACTTCTCTGTGACCTAATGTTCCTGAAGTGCAGCAAGATAGACTCGATCTACACAAACTCTTGTATGCACTGTACAGTAAACACAGAGAGTGATTACATTACATTTCATTTAGCTGACGCTTTTATCCAAAGCGACTTACATGATATACATTAGACCGTAGACACAGCAACGGTGAGCAATGAGGGTTAAGTGTCTTGCTCAAGGACACAACGACATGGACTGGCTGAGGCGGGGTTTGAACCACCGACCCTTTGATTGAAAGACTGACTTGCTAACCACTGAGCCACAGTGATGTTTGAAAGATGCATGAGAGACACACTATAATATATTTAACACACACACACTCACACACGCACACACGCCAGCAGCTACCAGCACAGAAATTAAACAAACAGACATTTTGAGCAGTGGAAGGGTTTCAGATTGTGTTGATTGCTACTGGGAAGGATTTGCAAAGGGCGGGAAACGATGCCAGTCTATCTCGGTCCCCCCGAAGAAAGGAGCGTTTGGACAGGCTTGATGGGGATTCGCCCGAGGCCCTACCAGGAAACAGAAGGAACAGCTGTCCTTGACACATACACTGCACACAAATACCCGCGCAGGCGTACAGACGAAGACATGCACACGGACATGCGCACACACTCAAACTAATCCTGTCAATTGTTGCCTGAGGGCATATCCTTGCAGAGAGAGAAGCTTTTCCAAGCCCACTACGCCGACCTCATACCTCCAGCACTGCCCGACAGGTGGAAAATGACACACATATACGCCTTTTCTTCGAACACAGCCAATTTGACTATTGTAACATTTTTATTTGCCAACTCTTTTTCGATCTTCCTATTTGTTTTATTTCTCTATTTAAATAACTCCATAGCTGAAGAATCCTGCAGGACTGGTTAACATAGCAGGCCATTAAATGGACTCATTTAAAACAGACGCTGCTTAAATCGCCTGAGAATGGATTAATCAATGTCTCTGTCTTCCTCACACACACACACACACACACAGAGATACAAGGTCTTAAGGGAAGTGTTAGGTGCTGGTGAGTTATGGCAGCCATTAGGCTTTCCCATGGAGTGTTTCTTGCATTTTGGTTCACTGAAGTTGTTCATTCTTCTTCACTATCAGTGTTTACACTAAAGCCACTTTCCCACTGGTCTGAAAAGCCCACTAATGGTGTGTTCTCACCGAACGCAACGCGAAATTTCGCGCCGCGTTACTCGCGTGAGTTTAGTCGCTCGACTTTATGTGGTTAATGTCAGGACCGCCGGAGTCGGGAAGCGAACCCTGGTCGCTGGAGCGGTAAACCCACGAGTTACCCCGTGAGCTATTGAGGACCCAGATGCAGAGAGTCAGGTCAAAACTTAGTTTTATTTTAACGTCAAGCAGAGCTTCAAAAAATGCCAACAGTCTTGAGGCGGCAATAGCTCAAACACATTAAGTTGATTCCAAAAGCATAGAAAACTCCAAAAGGCAATAATCCAAACGAAATCGTTTACTCCAACACAGGGTAGTAATCCAAAAAGGTAATCCCAAAGCACAGAAGAACAGTCACTAAGAAAAAGGTTTAACTGAGGAAGCTATCAAAAACGGGATAGCTCTTGCTCACCCAGGCGAAGAAACAAAAACATATATCCAGAAGGCACTGCTTAGTGAAGCAGCGAAACAGCGGCCGAGAACCGCGTTAACAAGCACTAACTGTTACGAGAGGGTAAGGTGGAACACTTTATCTAAACAAACGTCGCGATGACGGGTCTAGCACCCTACCAGGTATTTATACCCTCGTCAAACAAGGTTGATTGAACACCAATTACAAATGCAACACAGGTGTGGACCAGACAGACAGAGGCAAGCAATTCAATAGGTCTGAAATAATGTCTTTAGGCCACCAGAGGTCGCCAATGACCCAAGGGGCGCAAACAGAAGTCCCAAGTCATGACAGTTAATTCCCATCAACGCAAATTCGCTGTAACGTGTCTGAAAGGGGGCGGGGCTTATCTCCGTGGCTTATCTCCGTAAAAACAGTACCGTTTCCCCCATCCACCATTAAACTAACCACTAGTTCTGCTTTAAACTTCTTGTGGAAGTCCCTTTAATGTCGGACCATCAAACGCCCCCGTGTCCGGGTTCATAATATTATCCGTAGCCGCACAACAGCGTCTGAATGACGGCCGCTGCCAGCGCTACTTCAGGTGGATCAGCAGCCGTTTGATTCAAACCGGCAGGACGGCGGTGATGACGCGCAGAGCTTCTCAACGCTGATTGGCTTTCGCCAAGCGATTTTTCGCCCGAGTTGGAAAATTTCAACTCATGCGAATTTTGCGTCAAACGCGTCTAACGCGCCGCCCGGCGAAATTTCGCGTCTGTCGCAACCAAATGCGTCTGTGCATTGACTTTACATGTAATCTGGTCGCGCGAAAAATTTGCGTCGCGTTCGGTGTGAACACACCATAAGACACACTTACATCGTTTATTTTTCTCGTCAAGGGAAAGGTTACAATCTGCAGTCATTCCCCTGGACAAATGACTCAGTAGCTGAGGTTATTTATCTGCGTCGATCGGCTTCGATGGAAACATGACGACAAGTAACACCCACCCTAACATTTTAACGAGCCTCCATGCCGCTTTCCACTGTTTACTAATCCTGTTTTCCGGCGTGTTCTCACACAGAGAACGACACACCAGCAAAACAAAGCGGAAAGGCATACGCACGTTTTGTTACCTATTTTTGGCGGGAAAAGAAAAACCTGCACAAATGTGCTAATTTTGGTGTAAAAAGGGTATTACAGTAAAATTGTACATGACACACACATCAATGTAGACATGCCAAATAACTAGAAAAGTACTGCAGCACTGTGTCCTCCTGGAGGGTGACATTCATGTCCCATTAATAACTTTACTTCTTCACAGGGATCGTTGTGTTTTCTCCCCTCAGGGGGTTCCCGTTTGGCTTTGTGTGTGTGTGTGTGTGTGTGTAAACCTCGGGGGGTTACGCATGCATTGCTAAGAAGCCGCTTTGTGGCTCCTTCCTTCTTCCTTCACCTCACCTGTTCAGTCCCCCCAGCTGCCTTCCATCACCTCAACAGTATACCTACCCTGGTTTTGGGTAGTTGTTACAACCGCTGTGATATCTTGCTTGGCCACTTATTATCAAATATTCTTAGTTACGCAAACTGTTTTTCCTCACCTGTGCTTACCTTGTCTAGTTCTGGATCTAGACGAGTTCTGGATCCTCCACCCGGGCCCCCGAGTCTACATGGCCAGCCTTGCTCTCCCCGGTTCCCCGCCCTCGGCCTCTTGCCTTTGGCCCCCTGCTGCTCCCCTACGTTTCCCACCATTGTTCCATTGCTGACGCTTACTGCTACCATAATTACCATTATTATGACATTATGTCCACTGCTGTCGGATTTTTACATCATTATTCACCTATAATTGTTGCTTGATATGAATAATTGACATCATATGTATTGAATGTGTTGTAATTACACTGTGTTGAAAGGAGGGTTCCCTCCTCTGTGGCTCTCCATAAGATTTATTTCTATTTTTTTTCCCCATTAAAAGGTTTTTGGGGAAGTTTTTTGTTCCGATGCGAGAGTCCGGGGACTGACGATGTTGTAAAATGTACAGCTTTAAAAAAAAAAAGCCCTCTGAGGAAAATGTATGATTTTGGGCTATGCAAATTAATTTAATTTAATTAAAGCATACTATAAAAAATTATAACCCTCCTTACTACAGATGTAACATCCCGTACAGTTTGATTCCACCAGCTCATCAAAACTATTTTTACTTTAGTGAGCTGAAATCTTCCATTTGTTTAAAAGGCTTTATGAAGTTGTGCCCTGGCTTGAGCAGATGTAAGACATACCTTTATCTGGCACTGTGATATTTGTCGGTGTCTGAAAAGCTGATAATTAGAAGCTTGTTTCAGTCCAAAGGCAAAGACTTAATGAATCCCCAACCAAGCAGTTCCTCCCAAAGTAATTCCCTTTGGAAACTGTGGAATATTTCACCCGAAGGGTCCTGATACAAACACAGAAAGTTGTTTGTTCTGAGAAAAAGCGAGTCTCTTTGAGATGTGACCCTCGTGTACAACACAGCTAAACATCCACAGAGTGATATGACTAAAAGGAGAGCCTTTGGCCCTTATCTTCCCTCAGATCTCCATCAGATCACTGGAGCGATTTGTAGTCCCCTACTGCTCCCACTCCAGTGAAAGATGGTACCTCATCATCTTGAATTATCCCTGACGTCTGTGATCATCAAATCCTTAGGGAGACTGATGTTGAATCTCTTCAAGGACACCACCGGACCCATGCAGTTTGCCTGTCGGGAAAACAGGTCAGCGGATGATGCCGCGCTAGATCCCGGCAGCACCGCGACTCAAAAAGGATCTGGTTTGTGTCATCCTCTAATCTCATCCACCTCACTGTCCCAGCTTCAACCCGTCAGTGGATCAAAAACAACCTGACAGGAAAACAGGGTTCATACACATTTTGACCAATGGAGTTCCATGACTTTAAACCAAATTTCCATGACCAAACATTTAGTGAAATCTGGGTGTGTCCATGAAAAAGTGATAAAATGTAGTATTTAAACTAACAATGAGGATTCCAAAGCATACAGTATTCCTTAAAGGACACAATTGAATGAGAGACAATAGTTTGATTAAAAGAATAAACATTTATAGGTATACTCAGCGTATGCCTGCTTATATTTCGAGCGTCTTTCTTTTAAAAGAATATTAATTATTTCAAACTCAGCGTAAATGAACAACATGAACACATGAATATAACACATTTACATGACTTTTCCAAAACCTTTGGGATTTTATTTTTTTCACGGACAATTCCAGGCCTGGAAATAACCGTTTTAAAATTCTTCCAGGTTTTCCATGACCGTATGAACCTTGGAGAAAAAATAAAAAATCCCATCCAGCAGCCAGACAACCGGCACCGGGGTTCCCCAGGGATGTGGCATCTCCTTGATGTACCTCGGGAGACCGGACTGTCAAACTCCAGAGGCCGTATTCACAAGCCTGAGAATACTCTCAGAGAGCTCCTAAAAACACTGGAGGAAGAAGGGACAGAAACCTTTTGCTAGGTATGACGCACTCTTTTACAGATGTCTGATTGGTTGAAGTAAAACGCACTCTTGGTGAAAGTCGGCATAGATTGAACAGTGAATTCGAGAGGCCTCCCTATTCAGACGTAATGTTTCCTGGCGTAGCGTTATTGCGTTGGGTGGAAGATGTGAGTGCATCTCCACGGAGATCAACCACAAACATCTGATCTGTTGCGTTTCATTAACCTGCCGTCATTCAGCGTTTGGAGAACATTTCTCCTGCCTCTTTTTCTTTCCACCATTTTCGGCTCAGTTTAAGGAACTCTTAAAAGTCTTAAAAGTCATCCAGCTCCTCACCTGGATGGCTCTTGTGGGATAACACGCTATGTGAGTAACTTTCATCTTTACATTGTGTCTCAACTGTCAGAATTCAAGGAATTTTATCATCAGGAGCAAATATTTGACTCTACTTAGCTGCACGAAATTCAGTTGTTAGCTTTGTTGTTTTTGCAAGATTGTTTTCTCGCTGTTGTCGGGAAGATGAACAATCCAGTCGACAAAGCTATCGGAGAGATTTTACCTGCTGATGTTGTTGTCATTAACAAAGGCTGCAAGCAGATGTAGAGGAGCTCAACAAATACAAATTTCCTCAGACAACTGAGGTATCTTAACTTTGTCTACTGCTGTACATACATTCTCAGAGTACAAACAATCGAGGTTTCTAAACTACCGAGTTGTCCCAGAAGATACTGATCAAGAAAATAAAAAAAAATGTCATGTCTGCAACCACAAACTAAATTACGTTTTGAAAGACAGAAAAAGCCTGCTTGTCAGAGGAAGAGTTTTTAGGTTTGTCAGATTAACCAAACACAATGCACCACTGAGTGTGTGTGTGTGTGTGTGTGTGTGGTCTTGTCAAGATGGGAAGACTGCAGGAAAGGACAGAACAAGTGAAAAAAAATGAAGGCAGATTAGCCCTTTATAGAAAGGTGCAGGAGGAAAATGAGTGACATCTTTGGATGTGTGGGTGGGACAAACACACACAAAACAAACAGTAGAGAAGATGAAATGTCTTGAAAAAGAGGATTTTTTTGAACACTGCTCTGTAAGGAAAGCCAGAGGAAAGAAAAAAAGTACATTTGGAAGAATTTAGTTAGTGCCAGGTTGTGAGTAGAACCAGCTGGATTTCCTCCTTGGGCAACCATGTGTTGACAGGCAGACTGCTGATCCTCCGGAGTTGCTGTGATTGATTCTCTTTTTAATCTTCACCTTTTTCTGCCCGGATTTAACCTCCAACTTCTTTCTTCGCTTTACTGGATATCCTGATTTGCCCAAAGGAACCTTCAACAGTAAGTCTCCAGTTTGGCCTTTAATTCTGCAACCTGTCTCTGCAGTTTCTCAAACGGAGAAAAGGGCTTGGTACTCAGATTAGTCTTTATTCCCCAAAGATGTGACTTAATTTTCAATACATAGCATGTTTGCATCTGTCCATCCCATCATTTATGAATACAATTGTATTGAGAGTGAATGAGGGAACGTGAACCAATTATTAGTGGAGATGAGGGTCAGAAAAGATTGAGGGTTATGGTTTTTTTGTCCTTTTAAGGAAATCTATTTGTAACCAGGTTCGTTGTAGCCGTGGGTTTCACGGAGCTCTTCGCACAAGGACGACACCAATGCTGCACGTTTCCGGGCTCTTTTATTAGGCATCTTTGCTCACGTCACATTCACTGCACATGCCTAGCTCTCCTAACTCCCTTTTCTTGTCTGCGTGGCTCTGGGAGCTTTTATAGCTCCCTTCCCCGCCCACGCAATCCCACGATCATGTGGACCAGCTGTGCCGCCTCACGCGCTGCACAGCTGATCCCCATGATCGCCTCTCTCTCTCCCTGCTGCAGGTGCGCTAACCACGCCCCCCACCCCACATACCCCCACCGCCCGACTTAGGCCGGGGAGCCACCGGTCTAACCAACTCCCCCCCCCCTCCCTCCCACTGGGAGCGGGAGCGGGAGTCAGTCCCGACCATCTGCCCCCCGACCTATGGACCACCATGGAATTAACTTGCGTTTCCGCCAGATGCCACCGGGTGGTCCGGGCGTTGGCATCCTCCATCCGTGGGGGTCCGGGCGCGGGACATGGTCCGGACAGAGGGCGATCGAGCGCCCCGGGAGGCAGGTTCCTTGCGCTCTCCGCCAGCCCCCTCCCGGGGCCAAACCGGCTCTCGCCCTCAGTCCGCCGCGGCAACCTGCAACACAAGAGAGAGAAAGTTTAGGGTCGCGGGAACCAAATTGGTCCCCCATGTTCCGGCCGGGCTGCTACCCGCTGGCCTTCCCAGCGGGCCCGAGCCTCTCGCTCGGCCCGCATCTGTTGCCCCAGCTGCCGCCGGGCCTCCCCTGCTCGCTGAAGCCGGTCCCGGAGCTTCCTGTTCTCCTGGCGCAGCCGGGCCGGCTCTGTTCCCTCAGCCCTCCGGCTGATGAAGACCGGCCGGGCCTGGATCCACCTGGGTCGGCCGTCCTGCCTCCCCAGGGTTTCCGTTGTCCCCGTACAGGCCCTCCATAAGTGCCCCCTGTTTCCGCAGGACCAGCACCGCCTCCGGCACTGCCACTGCCGGTGGCCGGGCTGTCCGCATGTCCAGCACCGTGGCTCCGTGACCCAGGACGGCTCCCGGGTTTCCTGCCGGGACCACCCGCCGTCCCCTGACCACGTCGACCCCGGACCCCACTCTGGCTGACCAGGGCCCCGTCGCTGACGTCTCCGACGCCCCCGGCTCGCTGCCGGTGCTATCGGGCCTGTTGGCGTGGGAGCTGGCGTCCTCCTTGTGCGATCCGCCGCGTGTCGCGACGTCCCTGTCGCCGTCCTCGGGTCCGCCGCGCCCGCCGCCGTCGTCTGCGACGCCGCTTCCGCCGCCGTCGCCTCCGCGCACGCCGCCGCCGTCTGCGACGCCGCTTCCGCCGTCGTCGCCGCGCCCGCCGCCGTCTGCGACGCCGCTTCCGCCGTCGTCGCCTCCGCGCACGCCGCCGTCTGCGCCGCCGCTTCCGCCGTCGTCGCCGCGCCCGCCGCCGTCCGCGACGCCGCTCCCGCCGTCGTCGCCTCCGCGCCCGCCGCCGTCTGCGACGCCGCTTCCGCCGTCGTCGCCGCGCCCGCCGCCGTCGGCGGCGCCGCCTCCGCCGCCCGAGCCGTCACCACCGTCTGTGTTGCCCGGGTCTTCAGGCGTCTGGCGTCGGTCTGGGTCTCCCCGACCCTCCGGCGCCTCGCGTCGGTCTGGGTCGCGGCCGTCGCTGTCTCCCGGACCGCCACCCGCTCCAGCGCCTGCACGAGGAGCGCCTCCCTCTGGGTCTGCTCCTCAAGCTGTTTCGCCAGCGCATCCACCGCTCTGGTGTACTCCCGCACCTCCGCTTGCAGCTGGACCTTCTCGGCCTCCAGCTGCCGCAGCCGGGCGCCGTCGGACCGCTGTCCGCGCGTCTCGTCCTCCGGCGCCGTCGGGACCCGCACCGCCTCGGCCACGTCCCGGACCCCCGGCGTCTGGCCGTCATGCGGTCCCCTGCGCTCCGCCGCCTGCCGCTCCAGGTACGCGCCCCACTCCTCAAAAGTGCGGTAGGGTAGCGGCTTCGCTGGCGCCGCCGGGACCCGCACCGCCTCCGCCACCTCCCGGATCGCCGGCGTCCCCTCGCCGGACATGGCGGCATACAGCCGCTCGATCTCAGCATTCCCGTCATCCCAGGCGCCGTGCCGCTCCTTCCCCACCGGCCATCCCCGTTGGGCGCCACTGTAACCAGGTTCGTTGTAGCCGTGGGTTTCACGGAGCTCTTCGCACAAGGACGACACCAATGCTGCACGTTTCCGGGCTCTTTTATTAGGCATCTTTGCTCACGTCACATTCACTGCACATGCCTAGCTCTCCTAACTCCCTTTTCTTGTCTGCGTGGCTCTGGGAGCTTTTATAGCTCCCTTCCCCGCCCACGCAATCCCACGATCATGTGGACCAGCTGTGCCGCCTCACGCGCTGCACAGCTGATCCCCATGATCGCCTCTCTCTCTCCCTGCTGCAGGTGCGCTAACCACGCCCCCCACCCCACACTATTGTAATTTTTTTTTTTTAAATTGATTGTTCTATAATTAAACATTGGTGTGTGCAATAAGTCATAAAACGAGTTGTACCTACACATTCATGTTATATTGGTTCTCTCAAAGTCCTCGTACTCCCATGAATTGATACCAGAGGCACTGATGTGACATGGCAAAATAAAAAACTACATGGGGCCTGGCCTTACAAAAGCATATGAGTCCATTTTACATGTTTATAACAGAATTTGAACATAAATATAAACAAAAACCATAAATATGACTTGGAGGACTCGAAAGTGACTCAAGAGAACTCCCCAAGTTATGAAAATATACATTTTTATATGCCCAGCTTGATGCCACACATGATTGCTGCATATTTCTGGAAAACTTACGGACTCCGTAAGTCCCCCAATTGCGCCCAAACCACTGTCAGACAAAGCCTCATTGAGATATCAACCACAGCGCGTATTTTTCCAGCCAAAAAACTGAAATATGACTTACTTATCAATACCTTTTTGGTATGTATTGATGCATCTGCTTGAGCAGAGTCCCTCTGTTGTGGAAAGTTAGGGCAATTTGTCTCTCAGCGGACCTGAACCTACGGTACACGAAATGTACACTAAAGTAATTACTAAAAATATTTAACTTCACATAATCAAAGTCAAACTTGGCAGAAATACTGTTAACACATAGTGTTATTTTATAGTAGAAAAAAAGCAATGACATGCATAATTATTATTATTGTTTTATGAATTTTTTCCAGATGTGGTTTTTCATTCCTGTGTTCTATCATCAACCAATAAACCAGTAACACATATACTGCTATATGAACCTCTTAACTAGTTTGACAAGTGTTTTCTGTATAGTAGCCCTTGTGGTTGAGGAGAAATTCTGTATTTAGTTTGGTTATGCAAAAGCTTTAGGATTTTTTGAGAAAAATGGCTGTGGCTCAACTGGGGCTCAACGAGTTAAGATATTAGGATGGGAGTGTTGAGGTTTTGAAAGTCAATACAATATTAATAATGCTGGGGATGCACTTGTGAATCATAAGGTTCGGCCCAGCTTTCCACCCCAATAATCTAGTCCATTTTCATCTGGTTTATTTGTTTAATTTGGAACAGAAGCACCTGCAGGTCTGAAAAGTGAAACCAATATGAAGTGCCTGAAACTTACATTCCTTCCACTGACCAGCAGGGGGCGACTTCTTTGGTTGCAAAAAGAAGTCTGTTGTATAGAAGTCTGAGAAAATGACTCCGTAAACATTGTAAACATGAGTTTTTGGTCTCAATCACTAGTTTCAAGTCTTCTTCAATACAGCATAATGTTAATTTAGTAAATTATGGCCCATTCAGACCATAAAGCCGGGTATGCTTTAGGGCGGGGCTTACTGTGATTGACAGGTTTGAGTTAGGATTATTGGGTATTTAACCCTTTCAGAGTGTGTTTTTAGTTAATGAAAGTTAATTTTACTTTACGTACTTAGTGTTTGTGTGTACTAAGCTCCACCCTCTCGATCACAAGATGGTGCCACAAACCAATGGGTGTCATCACAGGTGCCGACGTCCACTTCTTACTCTTCCATGTGTGCCCAACCTTTACTTTTAACACTTATTCAATATTTAATACCCGCGTTCATGAGACGTACGCATGTCTGGAAGCTACACGCGTCCACATGTTGCCTCTCTTGCAAAAAGTCAAAATTGATTGTTGCACGCATAAATTATATTAATTAGACTTTAGTAGTTAATGTGGTTGGATCCATTTTACAGAAGAGGAGGTTAGATACGTGATTAATGAAGTCGCAAATGAGTGGGGCTCATTCGAACGCACACACACACATTCTCTGGTGAATATGTATGAGAGTCGATGCTTTCTAGTGGGATGACAGACTGTTTTCAACCCCCTTTGATCTGTGCGGCTGCTTCTGTTTCACCCCCCTTGACACACACACATATGCACACACACACACACACACACACACACACACAAATAAACAAACTGTCCCTTTGAACCCCGGCCAAGATGGTGGGTCCGGAGCACACAGTGTCCAAAACAGGACAGGAAATGGAGCCGGTCCATGTGGAAAACAGCATCAGCGACCTCTTGTTTACATGTTGGAGAGAGACGAGGGTCACGAGAGGTCGGGCGGCGTCGAGAGGACGATGCCGGGGAAAATAGCAGCTGAGGAGAGTGCGATATGTCAGGCCTTTCTAGTACGTTACAGAGATTCTTTGTGGAGGCTTGACAGTAAATGCAGCTAAGTATATTTTTTTGTGTATGCACAGCTCAAATGTGTGTGTGTGTGTGTCTGAGCTGCACGCTTGTGCGCGCCACTGCCAGTGTTTGCGCATACGTCTTCGTCTGTTGAATAGGCTTCTTGTCATTGACCTAAAAACAGTGTGAGAGCCTGCCAGTGTCGCTTAAATCCTCTTTTCTTCTCCATTCCCCCGGTCTCTCTGTCTTTGAGTCGGCGCGCACAACCTGTGCGCACACGTGCGAGCGTTTCCGTGTGCGCGCGCTCAGCCGCTGTCTCTATTTAAACATCATACAGACTCACAAATGGCGTTCCTGCCAACAGAGATGAGAGCGCACTGTTCACAAAGACTCTTACTCTCCCACTCTTTCTCTCTCCCACTCTGCGTCTTTATTCTTTGAGGTACCCGTGGGATATCATTAGTGTTATTACCGTGTGAGATAAATGAGAGCATGTGTGTGTACCGTTACATACGTGTGTGTGTGTGTGTGTCTCCGTGTGAACAGCGTGATGGAGATGGTGAGATGCTACATGTCCAAACCCGATCCGAGGGGTTGGGTATAATTACGGAGTGTAACCGTTTACAGAAGGTGCTTTTAAGAATTCAAGTGTGTGTTTTTTCCCCCCGGTTCCTTCTTGCGACTCCTTCAGTTTGCGTGTGCGTGTTTGTGCATTTGTGTTTCTTTTCAGCCTTCGCTAAAGGTAAACCGAGGTGTCGGCCTCGTGAAAGGCAGAGCCATGTTGCGTCATCACGTTTCTCCTTATGGGGCGAGGGTTAAGCATAATTACGGCGGCATGCTTTCATGTTTTCTCGCTCTTCGGCTAGCGGCCTTTAGCTCCGTCATCAAAGGAGACTTTGGTCCGCTGGGGTGCAGATGCGGGCGCATGAGCCGCAGATGCACACGCATGCACATGCATTCATCTGGATTTGTTGATTTGCGTCAGTTGGTTTATTTTTAATGCGGTAAGTTCAATCTTGCGCACACATGCATCCAGATTTAATTTACATCTTAATACCGTTTTTATTTGTATTCAGTTTAACAGGTGTGATTTCTATTTTTAGGTAAATGTTTTGTTTTCAGGATCAATTTGTTTTCACTACTGTAAGACTTCATAGAGCCCGTGAAGACTAAATCTGTCGATTTCCAAATCCACAGCTTGACTGATCGGCTGTTGCTAAGCTGTGATTGGTCGCTGGTCAGGGGGAAGGGTTTCGCAAATTGTTAATTTTAAGATTTTCCTCAAGTCTCATAGTTTGGTTTACACCTGCTCGTACAAATATACACACAAAACAACACACAGAATGAGAGTGACCTTCCTAACAGCTGTAGCGTCGGAGGTCAAAGGTTATCCAACAACATTCTTCTCAGCTCCATCCTCTTCTCTAGAGCTGTCAATCATCTTAAACCCTCCTCGTGTCAAAATTTCTTACCGCTTATCCGTCTGTCCGCCAGCCGGTTGCTCAGTCTGTCGGCCTGTTTGTCTCTGTTGGCATGACGATGCTGACTGCTGCTGGTGTGTGTGTGTGTGCATGTTTGTATTTACCCGAACGAAGAGGAAATATACAGTTTGACCACATATGCCTGTTTAAAGGACATATAATAAAGCTGATGTTAACATTTATTTAAATTAGTTTGTCCTGACTTAAATGATTATATAAAAAGCCATGTTTTTTTTTTTATGTTCATACTGATAATTTAGGGAAAGTCGGTCAGTGTCGGCGACATCGTGCTGCGAGCGACTTTCAGAGAGTTGGCAACACTCGGCTGGGTTCTTGTTTTGGATCATTTTAAAAATCCAGCATGGACTCTTGCTAAATTCAGAAGACTATAACTCTGGATTTGGATCATAATGTCTTCTGTCGTTGCAAGTCATCGTACTATACTGTGTTAAAATACATGTTCATATGCAATGACAATATAAGGTTATGAAAGTCCCAATGAAACAGGAGCTGGAGCTTCTGTACTGGGACTGAACACTGTACATTTACAAGAGGGATTTAACATCCAATCCTTCACGTTTGATTGGATCGCTAAAAAATGGACGGTTGTGCACTCAGCTCTCGGTGCCGGCGTCATGGAGGGAGGCCGATCATTGGCTTTACTGGCAGAGCTGCAGTGACACGGAGCATCAGAGTTTCCCTTGAATGAATTAGACCTCCTACTTATGTAATATAACATTGATATATGAGGGTAAAATGGGATGGTTGCATATTTCACAATACATAAATGTTTTTGTAACACAAGCAAAATAAAGGAAGATTGTTTTGGCAGAAGCTATCAAAACTTTTTTTTATAAGAATATAAATATTGGAAGCAAACTTAATGCAATGCATTTACCAGTACAGTTATTACAATTTATGTTTGCATTCTAAAAATGGAGCTTGGAAATTGTGGGGGTTCTGGGCACCACCAGCAGGGGGTGCCATGATAACGCTGGCTAGGACCAGAGAATGTATGTGTGGGGTCTGAATCAAGGGAGACGCAGAACAGCTGGGAGAAAGGAGGGCCGCCGCTCGCACCTGCAGCACATCGAGTCATCACGGCGCAGTTTAAAGGTGGCTTTCTTCCGGAGGTTCGGCGTCGGGAGATTACTTCTGGGATGCTCCGAGCAAGACGCGAGAAGCAAGACGCGAGAAGCAAGACGCGAGAAGCAAGACGCGAGAAGCAAGACGCGAGAAGCAAGACGCGAGAAGCAAGACACGAGAAGCAAGACACGAGACACGAGAGGAGAAGCACCCCGTCCCAGGAGAGACGGCTCTTTACGTTTGCTGAGTATTGCCTACAGGCCCGAGTATTTATGTTGGTGTGAAGACTTTTTTGATTACGTTTTCGTTTGGAGCATTGCCTACAGGCCTGAGTATTTACGTTCACATTAAGACTCTTTTTGAATTACGTTTTTGTTTGAGTGTTGCCTGCGGGCCGGAGTGCTGCTGTTAATCGGCGAGAGACAATAAATACATTTTTCTGTTATCCCTACCTGCTGTCCGGGGTGTTGCTTTTGGGTCCCTTCCCACGGGTCCTGACAGAATCTCCCGACCTTCAAACATGGACCCAGCGAACCCGGCGTCCGTGCAGCAGGCCATCAGCGCGCAAGGGGCCCTCGTCGGGCGACACGAGGAGTTATTACAGCGGCTGGCGGAGGCAGTGGAGAACCTAAACCGGAGGATGGACACGCAGACCGCCACGGCGTCACCTAGACCACCAGAACCACGGGTCGTCGCGGATCCTTCCAGTCCACCGGTTGCAGCCGCAACCCAGGAACCACGAGTCCCGTTGCCGGAACCGTACGCCGGGGAATCGGGGGGGTGCGGCCGGTTCTTGTTGAACTGTACGCTGGTTTTCGAGCTACAGCCAGGTAGATACACGTCGGACAGGGCCCGGATAGCGTTCTGTGTGAATTTGCTTCGCGGGAGGGCGGCTCAGTGGGCGACGGCATTGTGGGAGGGCCAGTCACCGATGTTCCAGTCGTTCGGGGGGTTTTCCGAGGAGCTTAGGCGGGTGTTCGATCATCCGGTACGCGGGCAGGACGCGCTGAATCGATTGCTCTCTCTGCGGCAGAAGTCCGGGTCGGTGGCCAATTATGCCATCGAGTTCCGGATTCTTGCCGCGGAGAGCGGCGCGAATGAGCATACGCTCCGGACCATTTTCGCGCGTAACCTGTCCGACACAATTAAAGACGAGTTGGTCTCGCGGGATGCAACCTCCACCCTAGAGCAACTCATTTCTCTGGCCATTTTGATCGATAACCGTTTACGGGAGCACAGACACGAGCGGAGTGGCCAGTGTTCGCTTCCGGGTCCCTCTGGGGGGGCGGGTCCGGGAGCCGTCGGGGTGGGGGTAGAGGGTGCGGGGGGGGTAGACGAACCTATGCAGCTGGGGCGGGCTCGCCTGACGCCGGCGGAACGCCAGCGCCGGTTTATCCGCCGGTTGTGTTTGTTTTGTGGTCATTCGGGGCACTACGCGGCCAATTGCCCGGAGGCCCCAAAAGGGGGGGCTCACCAGTGAGTGTGGGCCTCCTGGTGAGTAACGCGACCTCCGCCCGCAGTATTTCCCGGATTTCTCTGCCCGCCACTCTTTCTTTCCGGTCCCATTGTCACTCCGTTTGTGTGCTCATTGATTCGGGTTCCGACGCGAGCTTTCTAGACTCGGGGCTAGCGGCCCAGTTGGGAGTAGAGTTGGAGCCTCTCGAGTGCCCACAGGACGTAAATGCGTTAGACGGGCGGTTGTTGGCGCGGGTCACCCATCACACACGTCCCCTTAAGTTATGTATTTCGGGCAATCATTCGGAGGACATTCAATTACTCATTATCCCCTCCCCCGCGTCACCGGTGGTGTTAGGTCTCCCATGGCTGCAGCTCCACAATCCTTCCTTAGATTGGGCTACACGGTCGGTAGCAGGCTGGAGTGTGGCTTGTCATGCTCGCTGCCTTCGGGCGGCGAACCCCGGACCATCATCATCGGGGCCCCCGCCCGCGTTGCCTGACCTGTCCAGCGTACCGCACGAATATCACGATTTAGCGCGGGTGTTTTGCAAGGAGCGGGCAAGCACGTTGCCTCCACATCGCCCGTACGACTGCGCGATCAACCTGCTTTCGGGTGCTCCTCTGCCCACCAGCCGCCTGTTTAACATCTCTCGTCCAGAGCGGGTGGCGATGGAGGAATATATCCAGGAGTGCCTGGGGGCTGGGTTGATTCGCCCGTCGTCCGCGCCGGTAGGCGCCGGGTTCTTCTTCGTGGAGAAGAAGGACAAGTCCTTGCGTCCGTGTATTGATTACCGGGGGTTAAACCACATTACCGTAAAGAACAAGACCCCGTTGCCGTTGATTGATTCGGCGTTTGAGCCCCTGTGCCAGGCGCAGGTGTTCACAAAACTCGATCTCCGGAACGCATATCATTTGGTCCGGATCCGCGAGGGGGACGAGTGGAAGACGGCGTTCAACACCCCGTTGGGGCAGTTCGAATATCGGGTGATGCCGTTTGGCCTGACGAACGCCCCCGCCGTTTTCCAGACCATGATGAACGAGATATTTCGGGATATGATGAATAAGTTTGTGTTCATTTACCTGGACGATATTCTGATTTTTTCTCGATCCCTCGCGGTGCACCGTGAACACGTGCGGTTGGTTCTCCAGCGGCTGCTGGAGAATAGATTATATGTTAAGCCGGGGAAATGCGTGTTTCACGTCGCGTCGGTGAGTTTCCTCGGGTTTATAATCGCTCGGGGCCGGGTGGAACCGGACCCGGACAAGATTCGGGCCGTGACCGATTGGCCGACGCCGGGCACGCGGAGGGAGTTGCAGCGGTTCCTCGGGTTCGCGAATTTTTACCGGCGGTTTATCAGGGATTACAGCAAGGTGGCCGCACCCCTCACGCAGTTGACCTCCACAAAGGCGCCCTTCGGTTGGTCGCACGAGGCCGAGGGGGCGTTCGGCCGCTTGAAGACCTTGTTCACCAGTGCCCCCGTCCTGCAGCATCCAGACCCAGGTCGTCAGTTTGTGGTGGAGGTGGATGCGTCTGAGACCGGCGTGGGGGCTATCTTGTCTCAGCGGGACCCTGTCTCCCAGAAGCTGCATCCGTGTGCGTTCTTTTCAAAGAGACTGAGTCCGGCAGAGCGCAACTATGATGTGGGGAACCGGGAACTGTTGGCGGTGGTTCTCGCGCTCCAGGAGTGGCGGCATTGGCTGGAGGGGAGTGAGCTGCCGTTCTTGATATGGACGGATCATAAGAATCTGGAGTATATTCGGGCGGCGCGAAGGGTGAACTCCCGGCAGGCCCGGTGGTCTTTGTTTGTGAGTCGATTTAACTATGTGTTGTCCTATCGCCCCGGGAGTCGGAACGGGAAGCCAGACGCTCTCTCCCGGGTGTTCCCTTCACAGGAGTCCGAGGACCCCGCTCCCATCCTTCCTCCCGCCTGTGTGGTGGGGGCGGCGACGTGGGAGATAGAGACGGTGGTCCGGAACGCACAGCAGGACGAGCCAGCGCCGGAGGGGGGTCCCGAGGGTCGGCTGTTCGTTCCAGGGGCGGCCCGGTCTGCGGTGCTTCAGTGGGGGCACTCGTCCGTCCTGGCGTGCCATCCGGGGTCTCGGCGGACCGCGTTCCTCATCCGGCAGCGGTTCTGGTGGCCGGGGCTGACCAAGGATACACGGGAGTTCGTGGCAGCTTGTCCGGTCTGCGCCCGGGGTAAGGCGTCCCATCAGCCCTCGGCGGGGTTGCTACAGCCGCTGCCGGTCCCGGGCCGGCCATGGTCGCACATCGCTGTGGATTTCGTCACCGGGCTGCCGCCGTCGGGAGGTAACACCACGGTTCTTACCATCGTGGACCGGTTCTCGAAGGCGCGCCATTACGTCCCACTTCCCAAGCTGCCGTCGGCATTGGAGACGGCGGACCTCCTGGTGCTTCATGTGGTGCGGTTGCACGGGATTCCGGTTGACGTGGTATCGGACAGGGGGCCGCAGTTCGCGTCCCGGGTCTGGGGCGCGTTCTGTAAAGCCTTGGGGGCGACGGCCAGCCTGTCGTCCGGATACCACCCGCAGTCCAACGGTCAAACGGAACGTGCCAACCAGGACTTGGGGACGGCGCTCCGGTGCGTCGCCGCACAACATCCGGTGTCATGGAGCATTTTCCTGCCCTGGGTGGAGTACGCGCACAACACCTTGATCAGCACTGCAACTGGTATGTCCCCATTTATGGTGTGCTCTGGTTTTCAGCCCCCGTTGTTCCCGGAGCAGGAGGCGGAGGTCGCAGTCCCGGCCGTGGGGGACCACCTACGGCGGATTCGGGCGGTGTGGCGCACGGCCCGGGCAGCCCTCGAGCGCTCGGCCGCCATTAACAAGCGGCTGGCCGACCGGCTCCGTGTTCCTTCACCGGGGTACAAGGTGGGACAGCGGGTGTGGCTTTCCTCCAGGGACCTCCCGTTACCTACGGAATCCAGGAAATTGACACCTAGGTACGTCGGGCCGTTTTCCATCGCGAAGCTCATTGGCCCTTCCGCCGTCCGGTTGACCGTCCCGGAGGCCTGGAGGATCCATCCAACGTTCCACGTGTCGCTCCTGAAGCCGGTCGCGGAGAGTGAGCTCAGCCCTCCGGTCGCTCCTCCGCCGGTTCCCCAGATCATCGACGGCCACCCGGCCCACTCGGTTTCCCGGGTGTTGGACGTCCGGCGGCGGGGGCGGGGTTACCAGTACCTGGTAGATTGGGAGGGGTACGGGCCAGAGGAGCGATCATGGATTCCTCGTCGGCAGATCATCGGGCCCACTCTTCTCCGGGACTTCTACCGGGACAATCCGGGTAAGCCGGGTAAGCCGCCGAGAGGCGTCCATTAAGGGGGGGGTACTGTGGGGGTTCTGGGCACCACCAGCAGGGGGTGCCATGATAACGCTGGCTAGGACCAGAGAATGTATGTGTGGGGTCTGAATCAAGGGAGACGCAGAACAGCTGGGAGAAAGGAGGGCCGCCGCTCGCACCTGCAGCACATCGAGTCATCACGGCGCAGTTTAAAGGTGGCTTTCTTCCGGAGGTTCGGCGTCGGGAGATTACTTCTGGGATGCTCCGAGCAAGACACGAGAAGCAAGACACGAGAAGCAAGACGCGAGAAGCAAGACACGAGAAGCAAGACACGAGAAGCAAGACACGAGACACGAGAGGAGAAGCACCCCGTCCCAGGAGAGACGGCTCTTTACGTTTGCTGAGTATTGCCTACAGGCCCGAGTATTTATGTTGGTGTGAAGACTTTTTTGATTACGTTTTCGTTTGGAGCATTGCCTACAGGCCTGAGTATTTACGTTCACATTAAGACTCTTTTTGAATTACGTTTTTGTTTGAGTGTTGCCTGCGGGCCGGAGTGCTGCTGTTAATCGGCGAGAGACAATAAATACATTTTTCTGTTATCCCTACCTGCTGTCCGGGGTGTTGCTTTTGGGTCCCTTCCCACGGGTCCTGACAGAAATATGTGATTTCCAGCTTCAAGCTTTTTTTATTATTGTTTTTTGTTTAAACTTTTGGGAGCAAGTTATAGTTATATTATGCAAAGGACAAAATATGTTTTTATTAAGATGGCTTTTAGGGTTCTGGAAATACTTTATTTTGAACAGGATTCAGTGATTTTCTTTTTGTATGTATATTTTTCAGAAAATCAAAAGTGTAGCTCTGAGAGCTTTTGAATTTGGATACCAGGAAAAAATAAACTAAATATGTATTATTTTATGTCAAACAATGATAATACTGTATATGTTCATATATTAAAAGGATATATTATATATTCTCATTATTGTTTTGCAGACAATATTTGTTTACATGTTTATTTATAGAAACAATTTCTGTTTGAGGCAACAAACACATCAGCATAATAAACGTGACAATGCAGCACACAGATAACGGGACACGTACCACTGCAGTAGACATAATCTCATGTTCATGTGAATGAATAATGCATATGAGCACATGTAGTTGTGATTTCTTTAAGTCAAGTGACACACTTTACATGTATAATGCATTCTGTAGGTTTTGTTGACCCACGCTTCACGTCTGTGTGCGACGGAGATAAAAACATGTGACCGTATATTCACCAGATCTCCCCGTGTGCCCATCAGATGACACCTTCCACTCATAATGAATCAAATCACAGTCTGGTGAAGAAGATGACATTAGCCCTCCGGCACTCCCACACATTAAGGTTATTAGGATCAAGTTTAATTGAGGAAACACACTCGATGGATCAAATTAAGAATCACAGCTCTGGAATGTAACCAAGTACATTTACTCCAGTACTGTACAGTTTTGAAGTACTGATACTGTGAGGATCCTGGAGGCGCCACCGCCAGGGGGCGCCGAAGTAACCCTGGCTACGGCCAGACTGTGTTTCTCTCCCCCTCTGGTAGACGCTGTACGGCCGGGAGGAGCGCTTCCGCCGCTCGCAGCCGCGACTCATCCGTCATCAAGAGACGCGGCTGCAGCTCATCCTGGAATCAGCGACGGATAAAGCCAGCCTCCTCCCGGACGTCAGTGTCGGAGTATTACGGAAACCACGAGCTACGTCCCGAGCTACGGAAACCACGAGCTACGTCCCGAGCTACGGAAACCACGAGCTATGTCCCGAGCTACGGAACTCACGAGCTACGTCCCGAGCTACGGAAACCACGAGCTACGCCCCGAGCTACGCCACGAGCTACGTCCCGAGCTACGCCACGAGCTACGTCCCGAGCTACGCCACGAGCTACGTCCCGAGCTACGCCACGAGCTACGTCCCGAGCTACGCCACGAGCCTCGTTCCGAGCTACACCTCGAGCCTCACGCCGAGCTACGCCACGAGCCTCACGCCGAGCTACGCCACGAGCCTCGTCCCGAGCCACATCCCGACGGAGCGGCTGAGTATCCCCTGTGCTTTTCCTCTGTCCCCGTACCCTGTGAATAAAACCCCCTTGTGTTCCCACCTAACTCCCATGGTCCGTGTTTGCTTTTGGGTCCTGACCCGCACACCCTAACAGATACTGTACTTTGTACTTTACTCTGCTTGGGAAATACTGCTCTTTTTTTACGCCACTACATTTATCTAACAATGCCTCTTTTAATATATTTCTAGTAATCCAAAAACATATTTTCTTAACATAAGTCACTTTTTGCAATACATGTTTAATTAAATCTGTCTTTTTTTTTTACACTTTTAGCCAGAAATCTCCTTCAGTAGCACCAAACTTTCCAGCTGCATTCCCATTTATATTCTGAAAGTTTTTATGGAGGGATTGTTCATATATCAATCTTTATAGATACATTTTTTATGACAGTTCATTATTCTTTTTTTTAAAGACATTCAAAAGTCGCTTCATTAAAATCTAGGTATCAACAAAATAAATAAATAATTTTGAACCTGGTTTTATCCAATGTTCAGATTTCTAATCATGAAATGTGCAAATTCCTTTGCATATTTCAACAGCAACAGAAAAAGTAGTCTAAATGTAATAAT
This sequence comes from Cottus gobio, assembly GCA_023566465.1. Lineage (NCBI taxonomy): Eukaryota > Metazoa > Chordata > Actinopteri > Perciformes > Cottidae > Cottus > Cottus gobio. Next base: position 24,387,281 of record CM042219.1, on the reverse strand, counting down.
CAACTGGTGACGTTTCATCGTGATATCTATAATTTTTTTCATCCTATGCAACTTGAGTGGCTCCCCTTTTGAACATTTTGAGTCCAGGACTCATCTGAGTATTCTTGTGGTGTTGCTGCTTTTTTCAGTTTCCTCTGACAATCGGAGAACCGATCACAGGATCACATCTCTTGTTAGAGCATGTGCTGTTTTCTTGTTTCCACAGAAGACCGTCCCGAGGTAGCTTAACATCTTGATGTGATGTGACATCGACATGCTCCGTACGTAGCTGCAAAGGATTCTGAAAGTGGAACATTTTCAAGTGATCTGAGGCATCAACAGTAATCGTTCGGACTCGAGAGTGAAGTTCAACAATCAAACCGACAAGAAGAACAGACGTGATGAACCCTCCTGTCGCGTTCGTTTCTCCCCCCTTACTCTTCTGTTTGAACTGCTTTTACTTTAACACAATAACCATTAATCATCAGCAAATTTTATTTAACTGTTTAAGCTGTAAGCGATGTCTCAGACTAGTGGTTTACGTGAAGAACTTCTGTGAACATACAAAAACAAAATGTAAATTTATATAAAAAATATACATAAACGCTGATAATGTATTGCTAAATTCAGTCAAAAGCCTCTTTTCAAAAAACAATCTCATCAGTCGCCGACTCATTGTGTTCAGAGTAAAATGAGATCAAGGCACAAATAAAAGTTTATTTAGGGGGCAAGTGAGAAGATATGAAGCATTGTTTAGTCTGGACGGTGTGGTTCACGTGGGGGGGATGGGCACATGAAGCAGGATAGAGATGGGTTCCCATAATAAACACCTGTTATACAACTTTATATATGGGGCTGTGAACAGGTGTTTACACAGGTGTGTGTGGGGGGCTGCTTTCCATCTGATGAATGGACATAATCTAGTGTTTCCCATCATTAATTTCCTATGGCGGTCTCTTTTCACCAGGATCACCATGATGGGTGTTACAAAGTTGACTAAACCACTAAAATTCAATGAAAGTGGTGACCTGTAAAAGGGTTTTCACTATTTTTTTTGTTTTTCCTGATGCGATGTGAGGTCCCGGGATGTCGTATGTGTACAGATTGTAAAGCTTTCAGAGGAAAATTTGTATTTGTGACATTGGGCTATACAAAATAAACTGAATTGACATTGAATCAGCAGTTTTATATGTTCAAATGCCTCGTGTGGAGGATACCACAAGGCCTTGAGGCGATCAGATGCAAAACACAATATTCATGATTGATTAAAGTTGTAAATCGGTCAGATTTGAGAGTTAAAGCCTTCGACAGGACGCCAACAATCCTTGGCACATCCTGACTAATGAGGCATCCCTCACTTCCTGTCCGGTGTCATTAACGCTCCTGGTGTGTCGTCCTGTCTGCACGTATGACTCACAGCTCAAGGCGGCAATTTCATTCTAATTTTCCAGGTGTTGTTGAGGGAGTCACTCAGTGGAAGTATAAATAAACCTGAAGGATAGAAACAGATGAGGCAGGGTGAGTGAAGTGCTAATGCAGATGGCGGCAGTAACAGCAGGTGGTTGAAATCCCCGGTTTCACTGTGAATACATTCCATGATGCATCGTGACTATTTGACTTGAAGAGAGCAGTCATGTTTTTCTTCATAATTTGGAAATTACGGTTTTATCCTGGCAGTATGAGATGTTTATTCATCAAATGTATAAGAAGACGAATGTCTTTATTCTCCGTCTCACGAGATTTTTGCAGCTTTACAACAGAACAAGATGTTGTCTGGCGTAGGTCCTACAATAAAATGTAATAAATCAAATTAAATAATTGATGAACACTTAAAGAAACAACTAAAGGAATTTAAATTAATTAAGACGTTTTATTATCTGCACGTGGGAGGAATTTTTAGCTTCAGTTTAAATATTACAGCTTGTTTTGTGTTGATTATTGTGAAACACTAGAGCCACGTGAATTGATTATCTTTGAGCGGATCCTTTGTGCTAAGTTGGCATAATGTATAATCAATGCACGGATTGAATCATTACACCTCCATTTAATACACCTTGATCACAAACTAATTATTGAGATTGAGCACTAAACTTCACTGATTACAACAGCAGAAGAGTATCCCATAATATATTTAATGTTTTTCAAATCCTATGAAATGCAACTTTATTAATTATATGAGGATTTTGCTAATTTTGCAGACTAAAAGTACCAAAGTTTCCCCCCAGAGCGATCTTCATTGCATGACACTAACAAACATAAACAATATTATGCAAATATTAATTTAATTCTCAATACTGCCAGGAAGTAGATTCAGAGGCAGAAATGCTAACGCGTATGTTTTAGTGGGCCAAAAAAGTGTCAAACTGAAATATATTGAGTCAAAAACACTAAATCTGGCTTGTAAAATACCCCCAGCATGCATCTAGAAACCCCGTCCAGGTCGCTTAAAGTTTAAAACCTAATTTGGTGACACCGGCGGTTTAATACTTACCCAGAATTCATTGCGGAGCTACTTTGTCAGAAATACAACAAAACAAACTCATGTTTAAATACAGAAGCCAGACACTAATTGGCCTTTTCTCACCGTGTCACGAGCAAACCGGGCTCCGATTTCATGCTGTGCCGGTTCCCACACAAACAGCAGGAACCCGGCCACCGGCGCCGGCGAGGGGCCGGAGGTGTGCGGCCTTCCGCCTACTGCTGGTCATGTGATGGCTCACTGAGGCTGCTCCCGTCTGGTCCCGTTAATCCCTGCAATATTTATAACTGATCCTCCTGTCAAAAAAAAAAAAAATGCTGAAAATGAGTGCCGCCTTGTTTTGCAGACACATTTTTGATGAATGATCGCGGTTCAGCGGGAACCTCGTCGATGAAGTCGGCGCGTTTCATATTTGACCGCTTCCCGGTGAGCGGTGGAAATAAAATGCAGCTTCACCAGTTTCGATGGTAAGTAGGAGACGTTGGCGTTTGCATCAGCAGGAACTTCAGCTCTGATCCCACATGAAGGAGAGTGACCAGTCAACAGGGAGGCTGATTTCAGAGAGATAACAACTAGCAGGGTTCATACGGTCATGGAAAACCTGGAAAAGTCATGGAATTTTAAAATGGGTATTTCCAGGCCTGGAAAAGTCCTTGAAAAAAAAAAAAATCCCAAAAGTTTTGGAAACGTCATGTAAATGTGTTATATTCATTCAGGCTGATCTCAGAGGAAAACATTGTACTTTTTACTCCATTTGAATGACATCTCGAGGTACTTTATGATTTCTCGACCCCTTCCAGTGAAAACCGTGTATCTCCAGATGTGTTGATTTTGAATGTTTGTGATGAATTGAAGGATGAAATAAATAAATAAATTAAAGACGCAACATATATATATTAATGCGGCACAAATATGAATCCAGAGAAATCACACTGACGGTACATTTTACTGAGAATTTTGACTTTTTAAGTACATTATATTGATAATAAAAGTACTTAAAATACTTTTAAGTTAGCTTTTTTCAATGCAGGACTTTTACTTGGACTTTTTCACAGGTAGGTGATAATTGTACCTTTACTTAAGGATCTGAACTTCTTCCACTCTTCATCCTCGTTTACTGCTTTCTGTCCATTCAGTCATATAATTGACTTCTTTATTCAATCAATAATACTCAGAAACTTCATTGTGTATTCAGTGGAGAAATTACCCAAGAGGCCAGAGGGCAGGTCCAAGGTCAGCTACGAGCAGATCCAAGGTATTTAGCATGTCAATCACGGACGTCTATTCTACTCGACTATTCTCTCCATCACGTGTCCAGACACAGGCAAGAGGAGGAATATAAGTGAATTGTATGACGTCTCCATTATGTTTCTTCCCTTCTCCACCCTTGCCTGACCTCATCGGCCTCCCTTCACCCCCGATTCCTAAACGGTGCATTATGAGGGTCACGAGGATGCGGATGTCAGCCATCACCTCCAGCCATCGGTGTCAGATTACAGGGTTTATGTGCAGCGTCCACGTCCACTAATGCGACACATGATGTAAGCCGGAGCACATGCAACTGTGGAGTATTTTTAGATAATGTTATGTGTGTATTGTATTGTATCTTGTTTATGTGAGTGTGTGTGTGTGTGCGCGGCTGAACTAAAGAGGCAGTTAATCGGACCATGTCTACTGGCAGGACATCAGGTCACCCCATATAGTGCATTTAGGCAGACCGCCAAATAACATTGGAGCGTTCATCCCGGTTGGGATGCAGCAGCTCGGCCTCCAGGAGGACCCGATGGGTCCACCAGCAGCTGGAGTGCAGAGAAACACCCAGATATGACCCCCCACCCCAACAAAAAAATAATTAAAAAATCAGTGTTTCTCTAATGCTGTGACTGTTTCATCCTCCAACAGCCTGGATTTCATACAATTTCGTCAAGGACCTCCCCGGTTTGGGTTCGATGCCGTACAGTATACTTATCGGGCTTTCTCGCTCTCCAAATGGGGGGAAAGCGACTAATCTAAATGACTGTGCCCATGCAACCCTCTCTCCTCCACCGGCACAGCTGGCTGGCGGTCGCTTCAGTTCACAGGAAGAGGCGACGGATTGAGGATGATTGAGGCGCATATAGAAGAGGAGAGAGGGAGAGAGAGAAACCGAATTCCAGCGAATTAATCGTCTGTTCCAGTGTGTATGTGTGTGTGAGAGAGAGAGAGAGAGAGAGAGAGAGAGAGAGAGAGAGAGAGAGAGGGGGGAGTCAAAGGCAGTCAGAGAGAGAGAGGAGGGGGGAGTGGAGCCTGACGCAGTGTGAGAGGCAGAAACTGAGAGGCGAGAGACGAGAACGAGGGAGACAGCGGCGAGGAGGCAGCGCATCACATCAGGCGCCGTTTTGCATATCAAAAAAAATAAACCTGACGCCTCACCGGCTGCTGCTGCCGCCGAGCTCCTTCCCGGCCACCGCAGAGGAGACACGCATGGGACCAAATCAGTGACAGACTTTAAAATATATATATATTCACACAAACTGGCCAGAGGCAACGAGTGGAGCGTTTGTTGCCGAGGAAGACTTCCGCGGCGCCTTCCTCCACGTTGGCATCTGGAACAAGGTAAAGTGGCAGAAACCCCCTAGAAGCGAACATCTGTATTGCGCACGAGGCGTTGGGCTTTACGTCCACGAGCCCGCCTGCTGATGGCTGGCAACTTTGAAATACGCCAACAGCCCGTGGCATTCCTGCGGTTCCGAAATGCCCGACTCTGAACCGATCTGTGTGCGCGTGTTTGTGTACGTGTGTGCGTGCGCGCGTGCTGAATGACGGGGATTCGCTGTTTGGCCATTCGCAGGCAGCCTGGCGTGTGTTATCTGCACGCCGGTGTGTGCGCGTTGATAATGCGTGCGCAGGAACATAGATCCATCATTTGCATGATTAGCTGGTGAGTGTGTGCGGCGGCTGCACGTCCCTGTGCAACCTCTGCAACTTTGATCCGAGCATGTTCAGCATTTTCTTTAATTTTTGAAATATATATATATATATTTTAAACACGTGTCATATTTTCGGCTGGTCACTGGGGGTTTATTTGGGTTTTGTCCCGGGACGGGCTGCTGAGTGGGGGGCTCATACCCGCACCGCAGTCCAGCGGGCTGAGGCTTCAGCACCATGGACAGCGGCTCTTCGCACGCTGGGCTGCAGGCGGTGAAACAACCAGCCCACTGAACTCTCTTTCTCTCTGAGAGGTCTGAGAAGTGATGTTTTTCCTCTGTATGCTCTTGTCTGCATGTTTCTTGGATCTGTTAAGGCCCCCAAAAAATGACGTTACTTCATATAAGCTGTCAGGACAGAGATGAATCCTCCGTGGAAGAATTTAGCAGATCTCGACATGCAGATCACTGCAGAGCATCCCACCACAAGTGCTTGGCCATGTACGGACGGGGGCAAAATGAAAGGGACCCTCCAGCAGTTCAGTTTTGCATATTGATCAAGTTGGGGGGTTAATTAGAGACAGAACGGATGGTCCAGATTGAAGCAGCAGAGGCAGAGATATCCTGATTGTAGTCCCTCTCATTGAAATCTACATTACATGTAACACAACTCGAAGCATCTTCCGTTAGACATCAGGATTTTTTTTCTTCTTCATACTTTTGAAAGCTTTCACAGAGCCACAGAAGATGTCATGATTTATTCACACCCTGTGTAGGATTCCTCCTGAAGAGTGAGATTGGGGCTTCTTTAAAGTGAAAAAACTGAAAAAAAACGAGTGGAGACACTTAACCAATCCAGATGCTTCCATAAGGGGCACACGAGGGGAGTCAATGAAGGGTAAAATGATGTGACTCAGATGCTTCAGCCTGGCAGTCACCAGATCTCAACCCAAGTGAACACCACACTCTGTGAGCGACGTGTTAGATGAAGCGCCCTTCGCCACCATCCATGCCGTCACGAGCGCCAAACTAGGGAACATCTTCTGGAAGAGCGGTGCCCGTCGCTCCACTAGAGCAGCCAAACTTTATGACTAATGTGTATTTTTTTTTTAAACGCCACTGTGGCGTAAAAAGTACGAGCCAGACAATATGTGGCTGTGCGGCAAAAAATAAATACAAAACCCGCTCTCCATGTGCACTTAAAACGGAGTGCATGTATGTGACACAAAGCCACTCAACCAGCTCAGTTTTTGGCTGCTGTGCCTGGTGCATCCTGCCTATTGCCTCACTATCTGTTGTAACGGATGTTGTTGCCACTTTGTCCCATAGGGCATGGACTACTAACAGAGTTTTTCCACTGACTGACTCCAATTGTTGGCCGAGCACCACAGAAGGAGAGAGGGAGAAAGGAAGACAGACAGATGGAAAGAAAGGGAGAGAGGGGATGAAAAGGAAGATGGACAGCTTGAAAGAAAGAGAGGCAGAGAGAGGAGCAGGGTATCACTTTTCTCGCACCATGAATAGACATGAGGCAGTCCCACAAAAAAAAAAACAACTGAACAGCTTCAATGACTCCTTTTTAGGGACATTATGCGTTTTGGGCGTGAGAAACGGTCGACTGGCTCTTTTCAAAGCCAGAGATCCTCAGTCACAGCAAAGTCTTTAGTTGTCCTGGGAATTCATTGATAACTATCTCAGAGGTCGCTCATCTTGCTTTCATCCTGCATTAGTACTGCAGTGCTTGCTGCGGCACACTTTTCCAGTCTCAAGGGGCATCAGAGCGGAGGGAAAGGGGGTCTCCAAACCTGTGGTTTGATTCCTCGGAGACAACAACTTTGCCAAATATCGCCAAACAAAAAATCCCCGTTCCGGCGGCCACGGACCGAAAGCTCTTTGTGCTGCCGCGGCGGAAAATGTCAGGACTGGTGGCACTCTAATGGTGACGTCTGTAATAAGGCAGGTGGCGACATTAAAAGTCAGCCGTAATGAGAAGTGACAACTTTAGTAGAGAGGAGCTGCCAGAATGTCTGCCAGTGCAAAATGAATGAAAAGGGAAGGGTTTCATGTCGGCGTCGTCTCGCCGCTGCACCCGAGTGTTGCTCTCACTTGGACTGAAGTTGTAATGGTGGTTTTCTGTTCCCCGTGTATCGTTTACTGCAGACCCATCCATCCGTGGTACAATCTCACTACCCAGAGGCATAACTGTGGGGCAAGTTCCCCAGGAATACTAAAGAGACTCTGCTGTGTAATGGGAGCTCCCGCATCGCTCTCCCATCCATTTAGAACATGTTTTGCCCATTTTAGCTGCCGCGGCGAGGGAGCACCACCAAGCACGAAGCTGCTGAAATCCAAGGCCAAATTTCGGGAATCAACCCTCATCAGTGATTGTTTGTCAGGGCCATCAATACTTCAACAGAAACCATGCGCTCCGTGTTGCCCACGGTGTCGTCTCTCGTCACGCTGTTGATCTTTGTCGAGAAGGAACACCTCCGCGGTGTGGAGGCCGATCTGCATGCAGCGTTAACATGGCACCCCCCCCCCCCACACCCCCCCCACCCCCGCTGCCCGGGTCTGAAAGTGAAGACATTCCTATTGTTACTCCGCTATTGTTGACAAATTGTCCACTGTTGCATTTATTCCCCTTTCCTGCGTTTGTTGTGCTGGAATACAATTGGACGAGAAATGAGTCGTAAGCGAATCTCAGATCGGGCCTCATGTCGTGAGAGAAATCGGCAAACACCAACAGACATTGTGTGTTAAGCGGCAACACGCACAGCAGCGTCTACACACACACACACACACACACCAAGGGGGAGAGGGGTGTGTAGAGACATGCAAACAGACGTGTGCATGCACGAACGCCAGCAAACGTGCACGCTGCAGACACACACTGCCGTGCACTGGATGCACACGCTCAAGCGGGCACATGGATTAATAATGTACCATATTCCCTGTAGGAGGCTAGTTAGCATTTCAGGAAGATTGCACTAACACTGGGGAACTGTAATTAGGAAGTTATTGTTGCAAGTAGCAACTCACCCCCACACACACACACACACACACACACACACACACACACACACACACACACACACACACACACACAGTATGCAAATAGTTACTCCTGTTTTAATCATTCTGGGTATTGCGTGCTCTTGAAAGCAGTAGAATTGTGTTACACACATACAGTACTTATACTTTATTTGAGTATTTACAGTTAATGAGGCAATCCTACTCATTACTACTCCAGTGCATTTCAGAGGAATATATTGTACTATGTATACTCCATTAAAAGTGGAGAGTAATATTTTACAAACTTTGTTAGTGTAAGATTTTAAATGCAGGACTTTTGCTTGTAATGGTGCGTTTATCTAATCGTGGCGTTGTTACTTTTCCTGCTTATAAAAAACATATTTGAATTCCTTAGATTGAAGAATACAAAACATGCAAACATAATAAATTAAAAAGCTTTATTTGATTTGCAGAGACCCGGAAAGGACAATTGTGATATTGCTCATCCTGCTCATATAGGTAAATCAAATCAAAAAAATAATTATTATTTAGTTTGCACAAGATCTATATCTTCTGCACACCGTCGTTATCCCATATCTTGCCCGTACAAGATTCAAAAGAGAAAGGAAAATACTTCTTTCGCGTTATCTGACCATGTGTGAGATGTGTGCCCCAATTCCAATATAACCGAATGGAATGGAAAATAGTTTGTGCAGCTCACAGCGTCAAAAAAAAAATTACATTTTAAAAATTCATCAGCAACAGTTCTCATTTCCAGAGACAGCAACCCCGTCAGTAGAAAGCATTTCCATCAAAAACTGCTGAGGGAGGTTCCATTTACCGGCATTGTTTTAAGGCCAGATGCAATTTGTGGACGTATGGGCCCGAGCGCCCATAACCAAGGAATTAAACCTCCGGCTCTGTGCTGAAATGGTGCATGAATGCTTTTTGGCCCGAGGCTCATCAAATTTTGATGTTTTTTGATGGTTCCCGTCTTGGAATCCTTAAAGAATCGCTTTGTGTCTCAACGCGGAGTTTAAGAATCCCTGAGCGCCGGCTTCATTAACCCGAGCGCTGCGTTGGGAGACGGCGATACCGACAGTGACCTCATACCTCGTGTTCGTAGTGTGAATGATGAATGCGCTGCTTAATGTATGCTGACGCACGTCTTGCTGATGCCAGCGCGCCAGAACTCGAGCTGATCCCGACCTAAACTCTCACATCTTCTCCTTTTCTTTTAAATCTCCCCTCACCAAGCACCTTTTCCATCCTCCACTCTTTCTCCTCTCATCTCTGCCTCCATCTTTCTATACCGTCCACATTGAACACACCCTATCCATGCAGCCCGTGCGTGTGTGTGTGTGTGTGTATTGAGTCAGCTAGTTTGTATGCCGGTTGCTGCTATACCAGTTTCCCTCTCTCTGGAAATCAAGGGGAGATCGTGGTGTGTATGCTGAGAGATGAAGAGGAAGAAAGAGCGAGGAGAGGAGAGGAGGCGAAGGTTGATGGAGACAGAAAGATAGATAGAGAGGGGGATGTGGGGGTGCCATCGGGTGAAATGAAAAGGCGGAGGAAACAAAATAACAAAAGGGTGGGAAAGACGGAGAAAGCGTTCAATAGATGTGTTTTTCTCCCCAGCCTCCTCGTCTCTTTTCTGTTTCATTACCTCTGCCCTCTGTTCTGCAAACAGCACTGCCACTGTTGCTGAGGTGGTTTGGAGACTCAGTGGCCTGGCATGAAAAGCCCTCTGATGTTCTGCTCTGAGGTGCTCTCCGGCTCCAGCCTCTGGTTCTGGGAAGGGAAACTAATGCGGAAAATGGCTTTAACTTGGAATTCTTTCCAATGTCCATCAGGGGTTGACTTCTCTGTGTGATTGTATGAGAAAATGACCCGAGTTTATGGTCTCAATCGCTAGTTTCAAGTCTTCTTCAACACAGCATGTATGTTTATTTTGTAAATTATGGTCCATTTAGAGTCAAATGTACAGGGTGTGCTTTTTAGGGCGTGGCTACTTTGTGATTGACAGGTCGCTACCATGGCGTGGTCTTTCACAGTGTGTTTTCAGCTCATTCAAATTAATTCTTATCCTTTTGATTGCCAGAAAATGTCTTTCCGGCCTGTTGTCACCCTCCCTTGTTACCTCTGGTTGCAAAAAATCCAAGATGGCGACGGCCAAGAAGCCAACATGCAGATGACCCTAAAATGACCAAACTTGAGGCTTTAAAACAGCAGTCCACAAACCAATGGGTAACGCTAGGGCGACTACGCCCACTTCTCATATACAGGCAATGGGTGCTCTTCAGGGCTAACAGGAGAAATCACTCTGGCTGTCCCATTAACTGCTAGAGACTGGACAATGGAAATTGCATTACCTCCCCTGACTGAGCATCACATCGGCACTTCCTCCACTTCCCGACATATATCTGTCGTTCAATCCCCAAGATACCAGCAGCAGGAGAGCAACAGGGAGATTGGTTTTGAATTGTCTCTTTCAGGCATTTCTCTCTGTTTTCACTCTTCTCCGGTGACACATTTCTCCAGGGGTTGGGCGTCATTTCTATCCCCTTCCTGTGGCTTGAAATATCCCGAGAGCAGCCCTGACAGAAGCATTGACAGAGAATTAGGTCGAACACAATTCTCTCTGTTCGCCAACAGATAACTTTGGTATTTGATGGACCGTTTCAATCCTAAAAAGGTTTTTGCTCCCCGTTTGAAAATCCAATGCTAGGTATGTCTATTTAATACCCATGACACTTTGTTTAACAACCATCTGTCAATCTGTTTCCCCTGAAATGAGACGTAAAGAAAACCTGGTCTCACTCCCAACCCGTCAAATAAGGGTTGGTCATTGGCGATCAGCGTCTGAAAAACCCCCACAGAGACTTCAATTAACTGCATTTAATGTATTTGTTTGCAAAATATCATGTATGTAGCCATCAAGTGCATTTTTAAGAGCCTTGGGCAGCGTTTTCTTTTTAAACCAGTCAGCTGGAAACATTCAAAGTCATCCAGAGACTATTATCTTCAACCGACTACTGGAGCTAATGTTAGCTTAATTAGCTAGCTAGCTAGCTTGCTTGCGACAGCTGATGAATGTGACCGTTGTCATACCAGCTGACAAAAGCCACGACTGCTGGCTAGAAATGTGGAAATTGCTTTTTTAAAGGACCTATTGTTTAAAATAAGTGTTGGTAATTCTGCCTTATCATTGTAAACGTGACATACATGGTGAAAGCTACTTCATGTGCGTTTGTGATACATGTGTGAACTGCATCGTCTAAGATAAAAGACACATTACAGGGGCAAGGGGTTAATAGTGTTAGCAATTATCAGGAGAGCAATACAACCTGACATCTCTAAGAACAGATGGCAAGTAAGCTCTTCTTTGTGTGTGTTGTAAGATCAAAAGGATTCACTTAAAAAAAAGCTACTTCATGTGCATTTGTGATACATGTGTGAACTGCATCTACAAAGAGAAAGATAATGCTCCTTGTTGGTTCATGTCAAGTCAAGTTTGTTTGTAGAGTCCAATATTGCATGCAGGGTCTCATGCTGGGCTTTTCCAGACCCTCAACTGCAATGACTCTGAGCCCAAGCTTTCTACGAAGACCAGAAGGACCCCAAAAGAAATGTTGGCACTTAATGAAGGGAACAAACTTTAAAGGGGATTCAAGAAGACATTCTCCTTATATTCTGCTCCAGTATGTACGTACGCAGCAGAAAACTTCAGATGTGTGCACAGTGGAGATAGTGTCTCGCATGTTTCTACAGGGTACAGGGTGTACCCTGCCTTCGCCCAATGACAGCTGGGATTGGCTCCAGCGCCCCGTGACCCTAAAGAGGATAAGCGGTTCAGATAATGGATGGATGGATGGATGGATGTTTCTACTGTAGCTGTGAGTAAAAGGGAGAAATGACGTCCAACGAGGCTCCGGCGAGAGCGAACCAAGGGAGAAAAAGATGAGGAAGGGTCAACTGTGTGGTATTCTGAACAGTGGGTTGCATTAAAGGAACGAGGAGGCCATGTTTCATGACTAACACTAATATTAGTCTGAACTAACTAAGCAGTGAAACAGTGTTGACAGATATTCTGACGTACCACATTATCAAGCCATTAAAAATAATTTATAGAGTTATAGCTCCAGCTTTAAAGCTTAATGCTATGCACCAGACACTAGCAAAATGCAGTCTTGTTGTGTATTTGTGTCTGTTATTGAGCCCTGAAAGCCCCTTTTTCTTACATGGGGAAAACAATCTGCCAGTGCAGTACAATTCTGTCAACTTTATTCCAGTTATTTATAGAAGAAATGGCTCAGAGTATATCGAAAGACAAAGAAAGGTATGTAACAGATTGCTGCAACCAAAAATGGTCAAATTAAAAAACCTTTATTTAACCAGGAGAGTGCCATTGAGGTTAAAAATCTCTTTTTCGAGGGAGACCCGGCCAAAACACATAGTTACAGACAGAAAACAGAGAATAAAACACGTTAAAAGACACTAAAAGCTAAGAGACAGCGACGTAACTGAGTTCCTTTAAAAAAATATTCACATTTTTGGGAACCTGCCTCTATTTCTTTCATTTTAGATATAAAAGCAATAAGTGGAATCAGCTCTTTGAGTAGCAACATTAAGAAATAAACAAATATCCATTATGAGGCTGTTCATCTAACTCAAATATAAATTCTGCACTACTATTACCGATGCAGCCTCTCTTTACACAACATCTTGTTGAAGCGGTTCAATTGAGTCTTTTCCGTTCATCAGTAGTATCCGCTTGTCTAAGTTTGATAATCAGGTACAATTTGAGAATGTAAAATAGAAAAATGCATTCAGAATGAAATCGTCTCGCTCAAATTTAATATTTTCCACTTGTTTTGATAAAACTGTTAGATGATGAATGACTGAAATAATAGAGATGCAGTGTGTGCATATTAATACAAAGACACTGCAGTCTATAAACCTAATGGAGTCAGCTGATGCATAATGATACAAATTTAATGCTAGAGGTGACATTGGCTGCTTATTTTTTTTACTGCTGCTTGTTTTTGTTTTTTTCTAAAGTCCTCTGACCAAACATGGAAGGTGTTTCTGTGATGTTGCTTTTGTAACATGTCCCTTTCTTTCTCATTTTTGTGTTTAATTTAGCCCTCCAGTTATTCACACGCTTTGTGAAATCAGCCAATTGGCAAACGCAACAGGGGCTAAACCACACAAACCTTTTGTCAATTAGCACTCACTAACACCAGGGGAAAATACCAGTGCTTGGCAGCCAAGTGTGTGTGTGTGTGTGTGTGCGTGTGTGTGTTAATGTGTGAATCACTAAATGCCAAAGTGGGAGTGGGAGGGCTTCTTGTTTCAATGTGTTTGAGAAAGGTCAGAGGCCATGTGTGTACGTCTATGTCAATTTGGGGGTCGAGTGTGCATTTGTGAGTGGGAAGGAAGTAATGTCGGCGTGTGTGTGTGTGTGTGTGTGTGTATGTAAAGACAAACTAAATATCTCTCCTCCTATAAGCCTTTAATTTCCCAGAGCAATGTGCATTTTATCCAGTTTTTGTAGCCAAGTTGTAGACACGTGTGTGTGTGTGTCTGTGTGTGTGTGTGTGTGTGTGTCTGTGTGTGTGTGTGTGTGCAGTGTACTGTATGTTCATGTGTCTGAGAGTTGAAAAGGAAATGGAAGACAAACAAGCTGACAGCTGTTGGCAGAAGGTATTCTGAGTGTTGAATGTGTGCCAAGCTGTGAGTGTGTGTTGAGGCATATGCTGGGTGTTAAATGTGTGTGAAATTAGGTGTATTCTGTTTTATAATGATGGCCTGTAGACAGCCTATCATTTTCTCCCTTTGTCACTGTCACTGTGACTCTTAGACCCTGTCCTCAGATTGGTTTTGTTTGGAGAGCTTTACTCGAAACCTGAAGAATGTATTCCTTAATTTCATTTTATCTGAAGAGGTATAAACATGCTGTTCAGAATTGTGAGTGATAAGACAACAGCTCTTCAGTCTTTGGTTTCAACCGATGAATATTTTTCTCATACATTAATCATTTCTTTGAATAATCAGTTGGTTTTTTGAACATCAGAATCAGAATTTACGCGACACAAAACAGAGTAAAGCCGTAAATCCTCACATTCGAGAGGCTGGAACCAGAGGATGGGGGACATTATGTCTTGAAAATTTACTTAATCAAGGGATCAATCATTTAATAATATACCAAATAATACTACTAAATTAATTAATACGTCTAAATAGTTGGCAAATTAAATGAATAGTTGATTAACAGCAATTTATTTGGCAATTGTTCCTGCCCATATCCATGTTTAAGGACCTACGGTTGCTTTTAAATCTCTTAAAAAAAGAAAGAAACTCCCCAAATGGCCTCTTTTCCAGACTGACATTTTGGGAAATCTGTTTATTCCTTGCCTTATATAGATTACGATAAAAAGATTGATATCATCCCGCCTGTAAATATGAAGCTACAACCTGGTAGCTGGTTAGCTTAGCTTAGTACAAACTCTCCCTACAGCGCCTCTAAAGCTCACAAAAACAGCCGTTGTGGTTAAATGCTTAGTCGTGTGCCACATTGTCTTCTGGCTGGGAGCAGCAACTTCCTGGAGCATTTGTTTGTTGCCTGGTGACAGCAAAAAAAAATCAATAGAGACCACTTTAAATCACAATATTGGACACAAAATAACACATGAAACAATGAAATTGATGTTGAGGTTCTGCAGGATGTTTTGACACCGGCAATATCTCCCACTTGACATGTTAATTAGCCATGGGTGGATCAATACCTTTAAAAAAAAAGAAAAACATAATAATACAATTTATATATTTACAAATGTTTTCACCACTTTTGTAAAATGATTGTGCCGAAACAGCTCCCGATATGTTTGTCCCATGAGGAAATCAGCGCGACATCAGTACCTAGTGCACAGCGGCGCACAGTCGCACACTTCCACATCAAACGTGTGAGAGAATGTCAGAAAGGAAACGTAGCACCGTGTGGTACTTTTCACCTGCAGATAAAAATACAGCAAGATGACCTATTTGTGACAAGAACGTTCCACGCAGCCATGAGATAACCTCGTCAAACGTTTCACAAGAACGTACCCTGGAAGTCACATGGAGACTTATCGTTTCATCTCAAAAATACTGGACTATCTTTTTTTTCATTTAGGCACTTTATTTTGTTTTTGTCCTCATAGCTGCTTTTGTAATACGTTTGTTAGTATGTGCTATGTGATATGCTTTCTTTAGTGTAACTATTCTACAAATAAATGACCATTACTTTTGAAAAAACACATTCCCTTTTGAGAAATGATTTGTAACAGAAGCATGGTATTGAATTCAAGACGGTTTTTGTTGCCAACAAACTAGAATGTGTAAAATGCAGCGCCACTTGCAGTTACATCAAAATAAACAATATTAGCCATTTTAACACCAATGCGACGAATTCAGCTAATTAAAAACAAATACCACATTTATTTCTTCTGTAGCACTTCTCAGACACATGGCGATGGTATTCCTTTTATTTATAAAGCAATAAAAAAAATTATTTGAATACAAGTCAGCGCAATTTGGTTTGCATTGAATTGCATAGAACAAACAATTTGTATTTATTTAAGGACACAATACAATACATATATTAAAAAAACCCAACAGATGTACCCAACAGACAGAAACATGTTCAGAAACATGCGCACTGTAACAAATGTGTAACAAATGCACACTGTAACAAATGCACACTGTAACAAATGTACACTGTAACAAATGCACACTGTAACAAATGTGTAACAAATGCACACTGTAACAAATGTACACTGTAACAAATGCACACTGTAACAAATGCACACTGTAACAAATGCACACTGTAACAAATGTGTAACAAATGCACACTGTAACAAATGTACACTGTAACAAATGCACA
Source organism: Cottus gobio (assembly GCA_023566465.1). Classification (NCBI taxonomy): domain Eukaryota; kingdom Metazoa; phylum Chordata; class Actinopteri; order Perciformes; family Cottidae; genus Cottus; species Cottus gobio. The sequence goes on along the minus strand of CM042219.1, from coordinate 24,370,981 downwards.
CTGTAACAAATGCACACTGTAACAAATGTGTAACAAATGCACACTGTAACAAATGTGTAACAAATGCACACTGTAACAAATGCACACAGTAACGTGTTAACCAGCAGATATACAGTACAATACCATTTTCACACTGTGCCACAACAATAGGAAGCTGAACGTAAAGACTGTTCAGAATCATCATAATTCTGTTTAGAAAATACACCTTGACTTTGAATAGTGTTCAGAAACCAGTAATTTTCTTAATAATCTCATTAGATTTATACCCAATAACCTGTTCTGAAGACATTCATGTTTAGTCAATATCTCCACGTTTGTCAATCACTGTCTCACCTTCTGATCTGTTCCTGTTGATGCAGCCTTTCTCATCAATACTGTATTGCACGTAAAAAGGTGAGGTGAGCGAGCTTTATGGAACTCAGGGTTTATTTCTAGAAGCCCACGAGCCTTCGAAATTAGGAGAGCAAAGAGAGGGTTTAGAGAACAAAAATAATACTCAGGCTTTATCTCCACCATGCGCACAAAAATAGAAAAGGTGCAATTTTAGCTGAACATCCAGATGAAATCGGAGGAGCATATGTTGGAGCGTAAAGTACTCTCTCTCACACACACACACACGCACACACACGCGGCAGCATCATGATGATGTCAGGACCGAAGTCACATCATCTTGGAGAGAAAACAGGCCAGAATCTCATCACTGCATCCCGGAATGAGATTACCACCCCGGCCCTGCTTTTTATATAGAAGTCAATATATCATTCATCTTGCCTCTGCCTCCTTCCCTTACAAATTGTATTAAATCCCAGATATGTCCCTTAGAATAAAGACAGGCCTGCTGGGTGGGGGGTGGAAACGGAGCGAGGGAGAAAGAAAGGAGAGAGAGAGAGAGAGAGAGATGTGAGTGTTGGGGACTTCACAGAGCGCAGAGCTTTCTTTCTGCGTCACTCCGTCAAGGACACATTGAGACGTGTAAACTCAAAACATCACATGCGGGAGTTGCTTTCTGTTGCGTGTCCGCGTCTGCATGCATGTCACACAAAGCCGTGCACCATTATGTCTCTGTAGCACACAAAAGGTACCCTGCCAACAAAGCGGATGCTATCGAAGCGCTGCCTTCGCATGCTGATACACTGTACTGCGTGGACAGTAGTATCCGGGCGGCACCGTGGGTACTTTTTAAAGACATTACACATGAAATACATGTGAAGGCAGATAGAAGACACAATCTCTATCCGCAACCTCTATGAGTTATAAGACGTGAGCAGCACTGACGTGGGTACACGCACAACCAAATAAGGAGATCAAACTTAATTGATGTTTAATGAGTAGTTCCTGAATAATTCAAAGATTATATAGATGATAAGAGACAGAGTGAAGCCAATGTGGAGGTGCCTGAAATGATTTCTAACGACCAGCAGGGGGCAAAAATCTGGTTGTATAGAAGTCTATGAGAAAATGACTCTACTTCTTCCCTTTAGTAAAGATTGTAAACATGAGTTTATGTCTCAATCTCTAGTGTTGAGTCTTCTTCAATACAGCATGATGTTCATTTAGTATATTAAGGTCCCGTTTGGTACATAAAGCAGGGTATGCTTTAGTGCGGGGCTACCTTGTGATTGAAAGGTCTCTGGTCTGGGAGTTGTCTGCATTTTCTTTTTACAACTTTAACGGTTTCACAGTTTATGACAGTTAATTGTTACATTTTGTCCACCTGAATATGTCTTATTTGGCTCTGCCCTCTCATATCGTCCCTGTTGGCGTCGAGGGAAACCAAGATGGCCACGGCCAAACTGTCAAACTCAATGCTTCAAAACGAAGTCCACAAACCAATGGGTGACTACGTCCACTTCTTGTATACAGACGTATATAACATGGAAGCCAAACCATCCAATAATTTGTCATTTTGGCTTCAGATATTAATTTCATAATTAGCTAAATGGTCGCTGATTAAGTCCCTGTCATCTAATCTCTATGAACCAATATCTGGTATCGGGAGCGTTCTGGTTTCCGTAGTCCGTTTGTAGTCCCAGTATTATTGCCCAATCACGTTTGAGCTGGTTTTGAGTGCTTAAAGGAAAACAATATATGTGGAGCACAACACATGTGGCTGAAAAGCAATCTCTGAACCCTTTAGCTATTGTTCTTCAACGATATAGCTTTTTAGGTGCCTTTTAATTGTCTGCATTCATATGCAGATATCGCTTCGTAGAGATTAGCCATAGGAGCCCAGAATATTGGCTGTAGATGGCACCCAGAGGCTAAATCGTTGTCAGACTGATGTCTGATGGGTCTGAGATTGCCTGTTAATTGACTAATCGTTAATGCTCAAGGACGAGGCCACTCATTTCTAACGAAGGGACATCTTATTGCTTCCAAGCCTACAATGGTATGCCGGACAGTATTTCCCTGTGTCAACATGACAATGTCCTCAGGCACAAAAGCAGGCCTGTAAAGAAATGTTCTTCCCAGTCTGGTGTGAAAGAGCTGCACAGAGCCCTGACCTCGACCCCCTCCGACACCTTTGTGATGAAGCAGAGCACTGACTGCATGCCAGGCGCGCTCACACAGAACGGCATTGTGGGAAAGGTGCGGCCCTCTCGTTTCGTCCCTGCTGGGCCGACGTGCCGGGGCAACGTGCCGCATTGAGCGATCAAAAACGTGCAAGAGATCGCTCTGTCGCTTTGTAATGAAAGGAAAGGGATCCATCCTCCAGGAGGTTTCTTCCTTTTCTTTTGCGTGAGGTCCAAGAACCGAGGACGTCGTCTGTTGTGCAGATCGCAAAGCCCCTCTGAGGCTCAATTTTTAATTCGTGACATTGCACTGCACGAATACAACTGACTTAAAATGAACGTGAACACTGTATTGCTGCTGTTTGCTGTCTGCCCCACGGTTTGCAGACATTAAAAATGTCACGTTACAAAAAAAAAAAAACAAGCATCACCACGATGCCGACACACAGCCACAGAGAGCGTTATTCCCACAGGAAGAAGCAGGAAAAAGTCTCCTGTCCTTACACTGTACCTCATCACACAGCAGTGTGACTCACCCACCCTTGTCTTCCCTCTCTGGTCTACAGTTGCCAACTCAGCTATTTAGCTCACGTCTGCCCTCTCTGACCATGCGTGCCCCCCCTCACAGTCTCCTCTGTTCTCCTCTTCCCTCCCTCTCTGTTGGCTTCTGCTGCGCTATAACTCTCAACACACACAAAAAAAACGCATACACACACACGTGCGTTTAAGGCACTTTATGTACTTAAGATGCAAATGCAACATAACCGAGTGTCGTGATCAGCAGAAGGTCCCGAAGCCAATCACGTTAATGAGGTCCTATGGGGATGTGCACATGTGTGGATGGCATATCATTGTGTTGCACACAGTGTGTGTGTGTGTGTGTGTGTGTGTGTGTGTGTGTGTCTGTGTGTGTGTGTGTGTGTGTGTGTGTGTGTGTGTGTGTGTGTGTGTGTGTGTGTGTGTGTCTGTGTGTGAATGGAGCTCTCTATGACGGACAAACAGTTGACTAGTGTCCGTCCGTCCGTCCACGTTTTCTACAATTAGAACAGAGCGAGTGTCGGAATATTTGGCTGTTCTTCTTCCAGCCTCGCAGCCCTTTGATGTGAGCAGCCAGCAGCTGTGTGTCAGTGGGCCGGCAGCCAATCAGAATCCGGCGAGAGGGCTGCTTAATGCTTTGGCCCCCCCCCCCCCCCAAAGAAATACGCAAAACACTGGACTCTTTGATTCCATTGATCATTTTGTCTTCTGTCCATCATAAAAATTGAGCAGCGGGTGAAGTCAGCTGAGGGTTTGAGGAGTTTTTGATGAGTCTGTGTAAATACTGCATCCATCATGTCACGCAGCCAACACCCAGCCTGGATTTACAGTGATTTGGCCGCTTGAGCCCCCTTATGTATATGCATATAAAGTAGATCCACATGTGCATCCCATTACACCACATTACTCTGCTTTTATGACGGTCTCGTGGGACTTTTCGAACGGCTAGAATAAGAAATCTGATATTGCAGTAGCGTCGGTAACACCATGAGAGTCACATTCGGGGAAACGTGATCAAGAGTTGATTGAGTTGATTGAGCTCAGCCAGATGCGTTGGAGTAATTGAAGGATAACTTTGGGTGGGTGGTGTGCAAATAAACAATGGTGAACTTTGGCTCCGCCCAGAGCTCCCTGCTAATTCACCAGCTAGCGTCCGATCGACCTTTTTCCACCGACATTGCAACGACACATAGCTGGTTGAAAATGGGCAGAATTATGGGGAAAGTTTAGACAATGACGAGACTTATAGTCCATCTATCTGATTTTGATATAACGTAAATATGGGCGACTGTGGCTCAGTAGTTAGCAGGTCCGTCTTTCAATCAGAGGATAGGTAGTTCGAACCCCGGCTCCGCTAGTCCATGTTGATGTGTCCTTGAGCAAGACACTTAACCCTAGTTGCTCACCGTTGCTGTGTCTACGGTATGTTAAATGTAATAAATACCCCTCATTAACATTACGGTTCTGTTTTATGTGGCAAAGACCAGTTACAGACCAGTACTTGACTTGTTCGCCCAGTTCAGAATCAGTTGGGTTCATCCTGGTTTCGGAGCGAGTGAGAAAAGTCTTCCTTCTTGTTAAATTGATCGTCTGAGCCGTATGAAAGACGTTGAGCGTTGGCCTTAAAGTGCAATTCACGAGGATTTGTATGCGCTTTTGTGTGTATTGTGTTAACTTCAAACGTCACTCTTCTTGGTTCGCTCGACTCTGATCGAGCGAGGGCGGAGCATGATTTACTTTACAGCTGGTGGGAAACTGTCTCAAACAATTGGCCGTTTACTATAATAGAAGTATTTGAATAAAAATTCTCTCCTTTTATATTTTAAAAAACAACCTGTTCTCTCATACAAATGTAGCACTTTTATCCACCAATGCAACACTATTGATGGGATTGGACCAGTTCAAGGTTTGGGGGTGAAGACCAGATATTTTAAACACAAAAGCCGGCACTTAAGTGAAGTCAAACAAGGACAATACAGATAACAAGAAGGTCTTACCTCAATTTGCCCTCATTTGTCTCTTTGGCAGGTTTGAAATCATTCCAGGTATGATGCTTGTTGAAGTTATGTTGAGTCATTCTTAAATCTGGTTTTAGGTTAATAGGTCTGATAAGAGAACGACCTCACAGTTGACAAATCAAAGTCAAATGAAACACTAAAACACCTCAAATCTAAAAATGACCGTAAAATACTCAAGCGCCGCCATGTTTATCGTTCTTTCAAATACGGCACTTCTAAAAGATTTTGTGTGCCCTCTAGTGGAATCCTCCAATATTACACATTGTACACTAGCAAGTATGTCTCCGGCTCTAAGGGAAACCTTTTCAATTAGATTTGTCTTTGCGATGCAGGTGTGTTTTTTTGCTTTTTTGGCTTCCCTCCATGTTATCTCCACCCTGAGCTCCCCACTCGACCGCCGGTAAAAGTCGGCCTAATGACGTGAAATGACATGTTATTGCTCCGTTATAGGCTGGAGCCAGGGTGTACCTTTCCTTTCGGCCCAATGTCAGCTGGGCTCGGCTCCAGCTTCCCCTCGACACTGAATAGGATAAGCCCTTACAGATGACAAATGGGGTGATCTTCATTTGTTTTGCATGTAAAACCATACTTGGCTGGGCCGTTATACAGATGTAGCGGAGTGAAAAGGAAAACAGTACAAGATGGTACTACTCAGGGAAAGCATAACCACGTAAGTGCGCTGCTTCTGTAAATGTACTTATATCCCATCGCTGTCTTGGTCCCCGAGGAAAACGCTGCAAGAACAAACCGTGTGTAAACGCTCATCATTTCCACATCAGCTCGTACTCGCGCCGCAGTGAAAAGGTCAGACATTTGCTGTAAATTGACCTGTTTTCTCACCCTGTTAAGATCACACTCCATCAGTCCTCCAACGGCTCCCCCCTCGCCGCTGCTTTCCAGGAGCACTCGTCCACCGAGCAGGTCATCCCGGGCCATCTGCCGCTCGTCACCCGGCTGATTACTGTGCTTGTCTTGCCGCTTCGTCCGTCACCTGGTTGCCAGAGGAACCGTGTGGCATTACCATGAGCATCCAGTCCGCCGGGTCGTCCTTGAACCAGAAACGGACCCGTCACCGGCTCTGCAGCCGGAGGGCCAGCAAAGAGAGAGATCTCTAAACAGAGCGTCGCGTTATTGCTCATTATTGTCAGCGGCCCTGATGCGGTCAACGGATTTAATTATCATTGAAGAGTCTTTTTTCTTATCGGCCTTATCGCAGCACCGAGGTGTTAAAGGTGCAGCGAAATTAGGAAGTATACTTCAGGAAGTGGTATTTCCCTTCTGCACGGCCAGGTCTTAAACCGAAATACTCTTTTTCTTTTTAAGGGCTCTTGTTATATATATTTGCATGTTGGCCCCAATGAATGCAAATCACAAAATGCGCAGATTTGACAAATGTCACGAGAAAGAAAAATCCTCCGCGTCCGCTTGTGCGTGTTATTAATGAAGCGGCGGTAAAAAGAGAGGACACAGGTCGAGCTCAGAGAGACTGGCATTGCCATAGGAACCAGCTGCACCCACGCACCCATGGAGCGAAGGCAGGCCGAGTCACCGAGAGACGGGGAGAACAAGAGCGAGCGAGACCGAGAACCACGGCGATGCGATGAGAGTGATGTCTTTGATGTGAAAAGCAGCCTCCGGTCTCTAATCTCTTCCTTCTAAATATTATTTTTTCTGCTTATGCTGTGAGATCTACCCCTCTTTTTATTTTATTTTTTTAAAAGAAGAAGAAATTTGCATGTCCTTTTGCATCCGTGACAGACGTCCTTGGGCAGAGTGAACATGGAGATGGGCGTTAAAAGTCAGAGATGCGGCGTTTTTTAAAAACAGGAAGTGATGTCAGAGGTGACGCCTGCAGGGGGGGATGGAAGTGGAAGAAAGCTTCGGGGGGGGGGGGGGATTTCGGATGCGTCGGACATGTCGGGGGTCCGCGTGTCACGTCTTATCAGGACGCCCGGAGGTGTCGCGATAGCTCCGCCCGTCACATTCCTGAAATACCACAGTTCGGTTTGGCTCGGCATTGATCTCTCTCATCTCACTTCGCCAGCGAGCACATCAAATATTCTTGTTTTTTTTTTTTATCAAACCCTGGCCTTCAATCAATTCCTAAGTAGGCCCGAGCACAGAACTCTGTGTTTTTCTGTTGGCTTTATCAACTCGCTGCCACGCGGCGGAGGCGAGTCATGTTTTAGCGTGTTCGCAGAGAGAAAACGATTTTTTATTCTGTTAGATGTGCAACTTGCTGAGGAATGAGTCTGGAGAGATTCAGATGGGGAACGCTGCTGTGCAGCTCGCTGCACCGGGGACTCGACCACAATGTGTCCGGGGCACCGAATACTGAAACGTGGACGACTCTGATCTTGATTGCAAATTCAAATTTCTCTGTGTTATTACCTGGAGTCTCATTTCTTCATCCCATACGCTGTCATCTATCCCATACAAATGTCTTTCAACTATTTGATATTTAGCATCGCGGTTATTTTTCTCTTATTTTCTTGATTTCATTCCTTTTAGCATATGTTATTCAATCTAATCTCATTTCTCCCATTATTTCCATATTATCTCTTTAATCTGTCATAATCTCATTTATTTATTCTCAATCTCTAAAATTTCTAAATCCAATTTCTCCGTTATTTTTTATATCTTTGATCTCATTTTTTATCATTGTGTCTAATTTATTGGACTGTTACTTTTTAAAAAAAATATTTAATTTATTATATCTCAGTTCTCATTGCATTTCTCTAATCTACTTTATATATCTCATCTCGTTTATTTTAATGGCTCTCTGTTTATGGGTTTTCATTTCTTCTAATATCTAATTAGTTTATTCCCATTTAACTTTCTTAATCGTTCTCCGTCATCACATCTCTTCATCTCTTCAATCACGTTTCTCTTCCTGCGTGTCATCTCTGCTGTCTCTCTTTTCTTTTATCTGTTTCTGTAATTTACTCTATTTGATTTGGTCTCATCCTTTTCATCCCCTCACTCTCATCTTTAAAAAAATAAAAGTAATATCTGTACCTATTTTATACCACTTATTTCTCAGATCCCATTTCATTTCAATATCTCGTGGCCGTTTCTCTATTCTATACAAATAAAAAAAGGTCTGTGGCATCGAAGGGAAGGAAGTGAAGGATGATAAGAAGCGTAGGAGAGGTCAGTGGGAATGATGAAGAGGAAGTTCGATGCCGTGCCGACGGAACCATCCGTCAAACGCACCTAACGCCCGGCGCCGCCTCCCTCGTCATCATCACAGCCTGATGGATGAGCTGTGTGGCGACTCTGAGTCGTGGCGACCGGGTGAGGTGGGACTCGAACCAGCATCCAGCGGGTTTCGTTGTCAGATAATTGTGCGCGATGTTGTTGGCACATAGGCCATCGCTCCTTTATTACATTTCATTTCATTTATTCCAAAGAGACTTATGTGCTAGTATAACGTAGACACAGCAACGGTGAGCAATTAGGGTTAAGTCGATATGGAAGCAGAGCCGGGGATCGAACCACCGATCCTCTGATTGAAAGACAGACCTGCTAACCACTGATCCACAGTCGCTCCTCCATTGCTTTTGTTCTCACTCCGCCTGGCCTTCATCCCCTCTACTTCCCTGCCCTTTTCCTTTTCCTTTCCTTTCTCTTCCTGTCCACGGCCTGTCCTCCCCTCTTTCTTTGCTTTCCTTTTCTTCGTCCGGTTCTTTTATTGTCCTTTCCTTTCTCTCTTCCATCTCCGTTCATTTTGTCTTCTCCTTTTCTTTTTTCCGTTCCCGTCTTGAACATCTTACTCCTCTCCTGCCCCTGTCATGTCTGGTGAATCCAATTAAAAATGGATGTTGAACTTTTTTTCCCCCGCTGATAAAGTTCTGTGCACAAGCTTCGTTGCTCCGTGATTAAACTCGTGTCTGACAGTCGCTTTTTTGAAATCCTTCTCTCCTGAGGCTGAGGAAAAATGACAAAAACAAATATTAGGAAAAGAGATTTGGGTCGCCCGCTTGTCACAAGAGAACTTCCTTGTCGTCTTTTGTTTGCCGCGTTAAGATCTCGGTTTTAATTATCATATTTGACCACCTGAGCCGGGAGAAAAAACAAACTCCGCCGCTTCTTGGAATCCCAATGAAAACCACGAGATCATGTTGTCCTCACTCCAGGGTTCATACGGTCATGGAAAACCTGGAAAAGTCTTTACACCCAGATTCACACCTAGAGTTTAAAATCATGAAAAAGTCCTGGAAATTTGGTTTAAAGTCATGGAAAAGTCCTGGAAATTTGGTTTAAAGTCATGGAAAAGTCACGGAAATTTGGTTTAAAATCATGGAAATTTGGTTTAAAATCATGGAAAAGTCCTGGAAATTTGGTTTAAAGTCATGGAAAAGTCATGGAAATTTGGTTTAAAATCATGGAAATTTGGTTTAAAATCATGGAAAAGTCCTGGAAATTTGGTTTAAAGTCATGGAAAAGTCCTGGAAATTTGGTTTAAAGTCATGGAAAAGTCCTGGAAATTTGGTTTAAAATCATGGAAAAGTCCTGGAAATTTGATTTAAAGTCATGGAAAAGTCCTGGAAATTTGGTTTAAAGTCATGGAAATCCATTGGTCAAAATGTGTATGAACCCTGCACACTCATTAATGCTCCTCCGTATTCTCTTTGACTCATTCCCTCCCCAACTCGTGTACTTTTATCAACATACAGTATTCCTACCGCTCCCCTTTCCACAGCTTCTCTCTCCGTGTCAAATCCCACCTCCTTAAAAGTGATCTATACCACCAGAAGGGTAATTTGCTTTAGCTCAAATCCTAGATGAAAGCCATTTTTCACCCGGCAGAGGCAGGACGGCTACATATTCAAGTGCTAAGAGCAATATATTTCACAGAACAGAGGTGGGAATGGGAGGAATGTTAAAGACCAATGGGGGAAGGGTTCAGAAAAATAAAATAAAATAAAGCAGTCCAGCCTGTTCATAATCCAGGGCTTTCTGCAGCACTTTTCTTTTCTCAACATCAAACAAAATAGAAGCCGTTGTTTTTGTGTGTTGGTGACGAGGACGCGTTAATTAACCAAGGAATGCCTTCGCAGAGAATAATGAGGCTGGGAAACCAGCATGCATTATTCATTTAGGGGAGCCATTTTATTTTGTACACATCTTGTTAAAGTCCGGAAAGTAAAGCGCCGGTCTGGTGTTTTTTGCTGCCATGAGATTAACTTTCTGTGACTCTGGCGAAAAATAGAAAAAAGAAAAAAAAAGGTACTGTAGGTCCTCTGTCTACATATTGGCTTTCATTTCACACTCCACTTTAGTAATGTATGGGCGGTCACGGTGGGGTCCAAATCATCCTGCAGCCCAGGGAGTGGCTGCTTTACTGCTGTGAGAGAGAGTTATTACAGCCGCCTCTCTTCCTGCTCTCGTATTGGCACTCCAGAGTGATGTCGGGCCAAATGACTTTACATATTTAATGCGTCGCCACCGGCTGAAAGGCAACAGGCATCCACTCCTCGCTTTGTGCACCACGCGCCCCTCATGCCTCCTAACAGCAGACCTAAACGACGCTGCTGGAGGGACTCTCGTCTCGGCCCTGGGCTTGTCCACATGCCATGTTCGAGACGGAGCTGTGGTTTTCCAGGTCGGCATTCGAAGAGAACGTTAGCAGATGTGCGTGTTCTCCAGGCGGAGGGAAATCAAAGCGTTTCGCTCCTTCGAGGGGCGTCACGCTCCATCGGCTTTGTGCGAAATAGCTGTGAGCCGCCCGCGAGGCGTTCACACCGCAACTTGATTACATCAAATGTCGTTTGGCTCATCTTGTCACCCGAGCTCGGGCCGCGCTGTGCGATCGTTCTGCTCATTGACGTGACAACGTGGGCATATGAAGAGTATCATAAACACAGAGGGAGGAGGTCGGGATGTTATTAGTTTCTGCTTCTCTTATCGCTCCGCAGAAGATGGATATTACAGCGCTATCTCTCTGGAGAGTGTGTGTGTGTGTGTGTGTGTGTGTGTGTGTGCACTAGTCGACTCTGCGGTGTGCGTTACTCATCAGACCAGTGGTCCTTATCAGTCAACATCTGGCACACAGACACACACCCACACATACTCGTAAACTATATTTCCATACTTTTAAGGATCCCAGAGGACATAATGAATTTCCTAACCCTCTAAATCAAACTAATTCTGGCATCAACCCAAAAACCATTGGGCATATTTGCAACATTCGGCAAAAATAATTTCTGCAAACCACAGCACGTTTCATTATTTATATATAATATGTTTCATTAATACGTTTCATATCAGTCTTGTATCGAGCAGAAACGCCCAAAGCCTCGTGGTTAACGTTGCAAAACAATTGGTTTGGAAAAAACACAACTTGGTGAAGGTGAGAAAGAAGATCATGGTTGGTGTTCAAATAGCTACAAAAGAACATCACATTGCAACACAACAACAACAACAACAACAACAACAACAACAACAACAACAACAACTAGATACCTAATGCCAACAGTCACCCTTATTATTTCAGTCCTGGTTATCATCCTTACAAATAGTTGATATTTGCAACACTTGTCAGTGAGGTTTCTTTAAAAAATTTAATCAAAAAAGATATTTTAAGGTAAACCAGTCACGACAAAACCTTCTGCAAAGAGACAACATTAATAATGTATACAGCATCGTACAATTTCACAGGATTTGATTTGACGTAATCTAAATGACCATCATTTTAACCCTTTAAACAGGTGGTACCCTGACCCAGTGTCTCCACCCCAAGACACACGAACACACAAAAATAGTGATAACATCTTTGTTGCACTCTTGCAACATTTAAAAAAAAAACAACGTTTAATGAACTCATAGATCTTAAATTAAACTGAACAATGTGCATGTGCAGGTCTAAACATCTGGAGACGGGCCGGTTCTTTGCACAGTGGCATTAAAGAGGAATTCACCCTCAGAGACAGTTGCATCATATTCATCCACTGCTGTTCAGCGCACTATCAGCATTATTACGCCATAAAGTGCAGTAATCTACTCGCCGCCGCACACCCTGGTGTACTTTTAGCTCAGTTAGCGTTGGCCTCCCGAGACACCGGCGTGCATCGGTGTCGTTCAGGTGTGAATTACACAGGATTATGTCTCCCATGAGGGAGATTTTCTAGTCAAGAAATCGCGAGTTCCCCGATGAGGAAGCGTGGCCGCGGTCCGTCCAGCAGGATGCTCCCGCGGCTCGATTTCCTGTTTTGTAATTGATTTTTTTTCTTAAAGATTGTTTAACCTCAGTGAGTCTAAAAGGAAGGGAAAGAAAACCTGACTTTATTTCTCTGGATTGCTTTCACGAAAAAAAGATTAGGTGAAATCCCCACTTTTTAAATTTTTTTACTGTATTTAATGCATCTTTACAATACAGTAAATGTTCATGAAATGTCTTTTGAGCTACTGTAATTGAAAAAAAGAGAGATTTCCTCCTGCCTTGGAGTAAAATACATGATTGCTTAAAAAAAAAGAAATATATTCTTCCTTGAGCCTATACTTGGAATACATTTGAGGTTGCATTGGCTTCTTCTTTTGCACTAATCTGCTATCTTTTTACGGCTTTATTGTTGTGCCTGCAGTCTGATTGAATTTTCATTTTTAATCTGGAATTTGAGAAGCTGCTGAACTCCTCGGCCGCCCTGAGCGGAGAAGCATGGCAGCGCTTCAGTCGGGGCTGAGAATATAGAGGTAGCTCCGCCTCCATGGCAGAGCATGTGTGGGTTACTTACACCGGCTGCTTTAATGTAACACTGGGGACATAACATCTGTAATAAAACATAACATAACATAACCAAAAACTCCTGTTATCAGTTTAAAATTAAAATGTATAAATGAAACGGTTAACTTTTTTCTTAAAAAAATCAATTTAAAGGTCCACGTCTTTGTCAAGTCTCTTGGATTGGATATTCTAGGTAAAACATGGAAGTGAAAAATGATAATAATAGATATATATAATAATAATTATATAATAATACATTTTATTTGTATAGTGCATTAAAAGGTACTCAAAGGCACTTTACATGGTTAAAAACAGAATACATTAGGGATTCACAAGAGAACGGATGACTACGTGGTAAAGATTGTGTAAAAATCAAAACACACTGAGAATGTTGGCCCAGAAAAGTGTGTATCGCAAAAAAAAATGGACAAGGCAACGTCCAGGATCGGGTATGTGTGTGTGAGATTTTCTTTATAGATTCTTAAGTTACAACAAAATGACTCACCCTACATTACACTACACATATAACATAAAAGAAGAGCACATGAAAATAAAGATTTCTAGATTTTTATATATATATATTTATATAATAAAAGAAAGATGAGCCATTACTGCACAGCATATGTTCTGAAACACATCGACATGTTGCCGTCATCAGAACTCTGCAGAAATTAGTCCCAAAAACCACTTGCACTTCCTGTCCATCGTTTTTTAAATTTTTTTTAATGTGTTTTTGGTTCAATGATCAGTATTTAACACAAATTGAAAAGAGTTGAAGGTTCGGTTCTACGACATAACATACGTCAGTAAACATCTCACTCTGGAACTTCTTCTGGAAGTGTTTACGTGTCTGTCGGCGGCAGACAAACCCTGATTATTAAAAGACACCTTACGGTGAGAATAAATGATGTGTTATGAAGCATGTGACAAATAATCTTTGAAAACTCGTTCAGGGATCTGTTTCCACCTCGACAAGCTGGGAGAGACGCTTTGTGCAAATGTGAACAATGATTATTGCAATTAAACTCAGAAAAGACACATTCTCTTTGTGAATTTAACGTTTTATACTTTGTTAAGAGCAAAATTTCCAACAACTCCCAGATAGAGGGGATGATATGGACACATAAATTATATAACACAAATACAATATTCCATTTGATCACTCCGGATAAAAGAGTCAAATCAATAACTGGAAGAAAGGAACGATGGATTGATGGATGACGAGCTGCCAGACACATTAAAACACATGGCAATAAAACAAACACCGACTCAAATACAAGTTAAATATGATGTCAATAAATTATTCAAGTGCAAAATCCACTTAATCTCTGTTACGTGGAGTTGATATGCAGGAACTCTGAGCCGTCCCACAACATCTGCCGAGCCCGGACTGATGTAATGATTCACTTAAAGTCTGAAACACAATTTGGAATCATAATCATCATTTTGGACGTTCTGAATTCTGGAGCTCCGCCTCCATTACTGCCCTTCGGCCTCAGCACGCCGCCGACACGCAACCTCTTCTGAGACGCCCCAAAAAAACAACTCTCACCTCGGGCCGGTCGTGTTTGCACAGTTGTGTCGCTCTTAGCATGTTTTGAGGGCGACGCGTGGCTCAGTGGTTAGCAGGTCCGTCTTTCAATCAGTTGTTAGCAGGTCCGTCTTTCAATCAGTTGTTAGCAGGTCCGTCTTTCAATCAGAGGTTAGCAGGTCCGTCTTTCAATCAGTTGCTAGCAGGTCCGTCTTTCAATCAGAGGTTAGCAGGTCCGTCTTTCAATCAGTTGTTAGCAGGTCCGTCTTTCAATCAGTTGTTAGCAGGTCCATCTTTCAATCAGTGGTTAGCAGGTTCATCTTTCAATCAGTAGTGAGCAGATTCGTCTTTCAATCAGTGGTTAGCAGGTCTGTCTTTCAATCAGTGGTTAGCAGGTCCGTCTTTCAATCAGCAGTTAGCAGGTCCGTCTTTCAATCAGAGGATCGGTGGTTCGATCCCCGGCTCCTCTAGTCCATGTTGATGTGTCCTTGAGCAAGACACTTAACCCTCATTGCTCACTGTTGCTGTGTCTACTGTATATCATGTAAGTCGCTTTGGATAAAAGCGTCAGCTAAAATGAAATATGTTTTCTTCCTGCGCATGTTGCCGTGTGATATGTCAGTTAATTATTTTCTGTGAATGATGAAGTCTTTCTGCGCTCTCAGGATTCGCTGAACCCTTTACTAGCGGGAGAAGGATCACCTCTGAATGCACAATTAGCCGGTTTTATAGCAACATGGCGCCATTAGACGGTCTAATGGGTGCGCGGGTCAGTGTGGAGGTGTCACTCCGATGCATCAGAGTGACACCGTTCGCAGGTAAAAGCTGACTCGTGTCGCCTGAGGCCAAACATGACGGCGGAAAGGTCGTCCCGTCTAACGCCTGACTGGAAAAGAGGCTTTCGGAGGACTGAAAGAAATGACTTTCACAGTACGAGGGTTACATTGTGACACATTATGTGCCATTTAAATGGCGTGAAAATCATTTGGAGTGGAGAAATTACTGCAAAGAGAATTTGTCACATTTGTCATCTGAGAGCATTATAGCTGTGTATAGCTAGATTACAACATTTCCAGCTCATAAAACTGAATTCACCTCGTTGCACACGTGGAACAACGTCAGGTTGAGACGACTACAGTTATGTGTTTTAGTGAAAAGCATCATAAAATACAACAGAATGTTACTTATATCATCCTTTAGAAATTAAATGTATTTATTTTTATTTTATAGTTTGGATCAAATCTCTCTGCAGAAAGCACGGCTTTCTAAAGACGCTTGTTATTTAATTTTAGTTGATCAACGGAAAATAGTCAACAACATTCTTGATAGTTTATGTCATTCAGTGGGTAAAGCTTCTCAAATTCAAGGATTTCAAGGAGTTTGATGACTCTGGAAAATCATTTTGTTTGGATTTTAAACTCACAGCGATTTCAAGATGGATTAAAGTGCAATGGTTTTGTATTTCTATGAACAGAACCGTTTATAACACATCTACAGATTGATCCATAATGAAAAGATTGTCTGTTCAAGCTCTATTACGAACATATTAAATACATTGGTATCGACCGTTTTACTGGAATTGCAAGGCAACAGTTCGGGTCCCTCTAGACTTGCAATCAGCTGATGTCACATTTTGATGCCGTTTGGCCGTTGCCATGTTTGTTTTTTGGAATCAGACAGAGGAGACTCGAGAGGGCGGAGCTAAATACAACTCAACACTGGATGAGATATTTTCAACAACTCAGATGTTACAATTCACTTTAATGAAAGGAAAACACACTGAAAGGGTTACAGTTCTGAGACGAAAACGGCGTGGTAGCGACCTGTCAATCACAAGGTAGCCCCGCCCCAAAGCATACCCTGCTACATCGTCTATTTTACCATAATTTACTAAATGTACGTCATGCGGTATTGAAGAGGATTGAGATCATACACACATGTTTACAATATCTACTGATCTAATAAATCATGAGAGAAGTAGTAATTTTCTCATAGACCTCTATACAATCAGAGGAGTCGCCCCCTAGTGGTCATTAGCGAGAATGCAAAATAAAGACGCTTTTCAAAAGCAGCTGGTGTTAAACAGTGGACTTGACATTTAAGAGTAAATCATAAATCTGCAACGCCTCAGTCATCGAGCCGTTCCCATCGGCCAGAGGATTTATGTAAATTATAAATCTACGTAGTAGGCACCTTTTTAACACAGCGACGCCCCATATGGCCCGAGTACTGCCTGTGCTCAGCTCTATCCCAGAATACTCAGCTCTCAAGTCCCCATGGAAACCAGGCACGAGATCCACAGTGTGTGTGTGTGTGTGTGTTTGTGTATGCAGATGTGTGAGTTCATACTTTTCATATACAGCATATGTATGTGGCCTACATCCTACATGAATTCATTATATATATAAAAGAGGTGTAAAAATAGAAGAAATAGCATCACAATATGATGCAACCCAATGTAACAACTTTACAAAGTAGACTAAACAAAAAATGAAATGGAAATGTACAAAACAGACATTATGCGGAAAACTTGATTATAAACCCAGACCCAGTTTTCTCAAACTATAGAGCACATCCTTTCAGTCGGATGTCTGGAGGAAGAATTTGATATATTTTTGGGCGGACAGGTTAATATAGATCTTTGTTGAATACAGTGTCCAAATTATATTGTTTAACATCATTTTCTTATTTTGTTTTATCCCAATGCAATGTTTTATACTGCATTGGATTTAAATATTAAAAAATACTCTATTTCAAATGATTAACTGAATGAAAATCTGTATAAAATAATGTTTCTCCTCTAACTCTCGTCTTACACTTCATGCCTTCCTTCCCTCCTCTCGTCTCCAGTGGCTCTCGTCTCTCATTGTAGTGTCATCGGCAGTCGTTTCATCTCTTTCATCCCGCGTCCCTCCGTGACTCCGACACCCGTGATTGGAGGGTTAGATATCCGGATTTTTACCAAATCTTAAAACACACAACGCACGGCGTCTTCTTCGTCCTCGTGGCGGTGCGACCTGAGAGGACAAACTTCTACACACACACACTTTGAGTAACCGGTTAGGAAAGCGGAGGCCAGGACTTGATGCCCCGACGGCGTCTGATCACCAGTTGTCTCCATCCTCTGAGCTGCAGACACACTAACGCCAGACAGAGCAGCACTTTAACCGACTCGGCACTCAAAATGCTTTTTCTGATCCGCTCTCTTCCAGCTCGGCCCTCCTTTCCTCTCCTCACCTGTCTTTCTTCTTCTTCTTCTTCTTCTTCTTCTTCTTCTTTTTTCTCTCCTCCTCCTCCCGACATAATGACTCAAGCACTCCCGGCTCAACGGCCATCACGAGGATCTGTGTGTCTCGCCTCGCCGAGAAAGTGAGAGAGAGAGAATAGTTTCGCAGATTGTTTGATTGAAGTGAGCCCTCGTTCCCGTCGCCATGTAGTCTCTGTGGCGACGAGGAGGAGATGAGAGAGGGATGAAGGTGAGAAGGGAGGAGGAGGAGGAGAGGTGACGAAAGGACCACTGATTGTGACCCAGAGTGGAGGCTAAGTGGCTGTTTCTGAGTGCTGCATGCTGATGAGCCCAGGAAGTGATTGATTGAAGAAACTCATATGCATAGCGTCCGTTACATGTGTGTGTGTGTGTGTGTGTGTGTGTGTGTGTGTGTGTGTGTGTGTGTGTGTGTGTGTGTGTGTGTGTGTGTGTTTGAGGATTTTAGGAAGGAAGGTAGTTTTCTATGTCATAAAGGATTTCAGTGAAGTCAGTTTTTACTATAAACCTGACAAAGAATGCATGATTTTGAAAAAAAAAACTTGTATGTGAATCATAAACGCACACAATATACACACAACAGTGCAAAATCGCCACAAACGACAAAACCCACGACACTCTTCACCCGCACTTAAAGATGACGTGCACTATCCTGACAAACGACCTCTTGTGACCAACATTTCCTTCCATCCCTTTTTTTTCACCCCTTCGCTCTACAGTCGCTCATTTGTGCGTCCCGAGGCGGAGTTGCGTTGACTTTGTGTGCGGTTGTGTCTCTAAGATGTGCGTCACGTTGTGTGTGTGAACGCACAGTTGGGAAGGAGGGTGGGGGCAGACCAGACAGAGCGGGGGACATCCCGTTTCTTTTTCCTCTCTTTGTTTCTTTCCTTCACTAATTCATTCATTCATTCATGTGGCCTCGATGGCCGAAGAGCAACATTGAGAATAAAAAAAAATAATGCATTTTTATTGCACATATATATTATGATATACATTTGTTAAGGATACCCAATACATTCAAACAAAATACAAAAAAATGCAAAAATTTACTTTTTTGAGAATTGTTGTTTTCTTGCATATTATATATATATTATACTTGTTAAGGATACCCAATACATAATACAAAATACAAAAAAATACAAAAAGAAAAAAAAAAAAAAAATACACAAAGTGGAGATAAGAGGCTTTTTTTGCATCATTGATATGTGATGAAAAGAAAGAAAGATCTTTTCCTGCGTTTGTGTCGTAATAAACTCATCAAAGAAGATGGAAGTCTCACCTGGTACAACCTGAACCATGAAGGTGGCCGGAGACCCGGTGTAATCATCCAATATTGTGTTCTTAACTTTTATTGAAAAACAGGTCACAGTTAATATTGCATGACTAATAATGTTAGTAATATTTTCCTGTATGATGATAATCTAAATCCATTTATTTGTAAAGGAACTTGCATAGCAATAGCCTGTTAAAGGTTATAAAGCAAACAACATGTGTCTGATACTGGATGCTAATGGAGACTCGACGTGGATTTGAAAAAGAAAGAAGAATAATACTTGTATGGATATTTCTGGGCGATATTTGGAACAGTTTTGGACGGCCAATAAAGTGAGTGAAGCTCTCTTTTGCTTGTGGAAGAGGGAAAAGGTCTCCTGAGGAAATGTTGGACAGGAAGCTACAAGTCTGACTTACTTGAACATTTTCAGCTGGAATAGAACATGAAGACAGGTGATCGGTCAAGAGAGAGAGAGAGAGAGAGAGAGAGAGAGAGAGAGAGAGAGAGAGAGAGAGAGAGAGAGAGAGAGAGAGAGAGAGAGAGAGAGAGAGAGAGAGGTCCTCTATTCAACTTTTAAAATCAAAATCATCAAAAGGATGATTAATCGTTTTAATGCACATTGTGATAAAAAAAAAAGCCTTAAAAGTGAATGTGTGCAGAAATCTGAGAGAAAATGTAAAAATTTGGAATTTGTTTACCAAAATGCAGAAACACGCGTGGGCAGTAACTCACCACACACACACACACACACACACGCACACACGCACGCACACACGCACGCACACACGCACGCACACACGCACGCACACACGCACACACGCACACACACACACACACACACACACACACACACACACACACACACACACACACACACACACACACACACACACACACAGTAGAAAGTGCAGAGTTGGCAGGGCAGACTAATTTATGCTTCAGTGCGGTTCAATTAAGGCAGATGTAAAGAACTGTTCTCCAGTCTCAGCATGTGCTACCCTGTTACATGCAATGCAGAGCACACACACCTCCCTCGGTCCCACACACACACACACACACACACACACACACACACACGCACACACACACACACACACACGCACACACATGCAATAAAGAGGGTGGTTGAAAAATACATGGACTTACATAATGAAGTTGGAGTTGTGCACTGAGCCGTATAGGAAGTGTACAAACACAGGGGCGCCATGGAAACACGGAGATGACGGATGTTAGAGAGCTGGAATTGAACTGAAGGCTGTTGTCAGAAACGCTGAAGCTTTGACACCAAACATTAAACAGACTCGACGAGAGAGGAGAGCAGCTGCGTGAGTGACGGCGACGCGCCGAACGCTGTTTCAGGAGGAACTGTTGGTTTCACGTCAGGAGAAAGCTCACAAACACACATGTAGCCATGGTCCTGGCTATAGCCTGGAGTAGTTATGTAGCCATGGTCCTGGCTAAAGCCTGGAGTAGTTATAGTGTGTTGTTCTCTCATGTCTGAGGTCCTAGATATAGCCTGGAGTATTTATAGTGTGTTTTTCTCTCATATCAGTGGCTATAGCCTGGAGTATTTATATTGTGTGTACTGTACGTACTGCCTGTGTGGTGTGATATAGCTGCTTCATGTCTCAGTAAACCCCACATGCACCATTCTCCGGCTGTACGTTTTCACTAAAGCACCAATTGTGTGTTAATGTGCAGCAGAAAATAGTCCCGAACAAATTCACAATTTCCTCCCGTTGGAGTAACAATTGCCAAAAAACAAAAGTGCCCAGCTGTTGCAAAAGATTTCCGTCTTCAGGAGGAATGAATGAATGAATAAAACACACAGGATGAGAAAGAAGTAAAGAATCACGAGACCTTTCTTGTTTGGGGAGTCTCATCCTTTAACGTCTTAATCTGTCTCTGCAGGGAAATCGGTCCAAATTAAGCTGAACTTTGGCTGCAAAAGCTGGGCAGCGTGCACCTCCATGGTTTGCACAGCTGCACAGGAGCACCCAGAGATAAAGCCTTTTACTTTGCATGACTTAAAGATAGGTACATTTGCACATTTAAAAAAAAAAAAAAAAGGGTCAAGAACATCTAGTCGATCTGTTTCTCTTCCGCATTCGACCCAAATCCCCCAACGCTGTTTTTTCTTACAGCATCAAGCTAATTCCAACAAAAGCATTCGATACTGCAGATCAATAACAACCAATAACGCGGGACAACAATGACAACCGACTTTCACCTTTCGAGCCTTTTGTGCGTCTCACCATAAGCGTGGTCATCTCCAGCAGTGGGAACCAGTACGGAGGCTGTTTCCAGTGCTTCTTCCTCTCTAAGTGCATAAATAAGGAACGCGCTTGAGATGCAAACACTTACCGCCTCCAACCGCCTCCATCATAATCTACGGCTGCGTCCTTGTACTTTTGAGTTTCCAGCTCTCACTTAAAGCCCCCCCCCCCCCCCCCCCCCCCCCCCCCCCCTCACGTCTTATTGCTCAGAGCAAAACAATTACTTGATTTGTTTGAGACGCTCTGGACTAAAATACATCAGGATAAATGCAGAGATCTGGCTGGAAGAGAAGCTCAATAAGACGACCACAAAGAGGACGTCGCTGCCCCCCCCACTCCCCCTCTGTGTCTTTTTCTGCCTTTGCAAACATATATGAAAACAGACAATTATAATATGTCCACATTCTTCTGAAACACAGCTTTGTTCTAAAAGACGTTGCATCCCCCGAAGGCAGAGAGGAAATTATTTTTAGTGGATTACTAAAGAAAACATAGAACCCTGTCAGGCCGGAGGGCTTTTTATTGTTCATGGAGGGGGTGGGGGGGGGGGGGGGGGGGAGGAAGAGAGAAAGGTCTGGCTTCTCTTATGAATCCCTGCATGTTCATGTTCATGTATTTTTTTTTTCTGCAGTAATTCACCCGGCGCTGTAATTTACCGCGACCTCCATTCGAGTCTGTTTTTCCTAACTGGAAACTCCAAGATCTTGGAAGAGGACTTAAAGAAGATAGAAAGATGTCCATTGCAAAAGAAATGATTCTGCAGGACTCTGGAGGATGCATACGCGGCAATATTTAAAACATTGATGGCTTTTCTTATTTTACATTATACAGTACAGTGGGATGAGAGAGGAAAAAGAGGGTGGGGACGCGAGTTGGATTAACCCTTTAATGACATCACTCACAGGGAAAAAAGGGAGGAAATATTTTTTGGGGGATGTACATTTATGGTAAAAGTACACTGTCAATAATCTACAAACAAGAGCGATGGATACAAATAAATAAAGAAAGAATTTGAGCCTTAGGATAAAGAAATATTTTATTCTTTTGAAGAACTTTATTTTCTACAAATCTTTGGTATTTCTTGCCCTTCAATGTCCATAAACTGTTCATTAACAGTTTTATGACTCTGGATTTCATTGACAACATCTAAAACAAAATATGTCATGCTTTACATAAAAACCTCAACAAATACACAATAACGCATTATGGGAGCAATACTACTTTTTCCCACTGATGGATGTTTCCAGTCACCAATCTTTTGAGAAGATATTAATTAACTTAATTGTAGAGTAATTTCTCTAAAAACTAAATCAAACAGATATAAATATGACTTCAACACCAACAGGCCGTCTTGGCTCTGAAACCCGCATTGCACCCTGGGAAATCTGCTTTTCAACCGAGTAGAACTAATTTCTCCTCACGATATCATAGCTTAAAATGCGCTGCGCTAAACGTTGGAAACATCTGACACTGCCGAGCCGCCAGGAGAAGTTTTCATCCTCTCGACAAAGCCAGACTCTGTCGAGCGTACACTTTCAT
>CM042219.1:24325803-24343303 GCA_023566465.1 Cottus gobio | reverse complement strand
CGTCCTATTCTTAGTAACGAATACCGCTTCCACATCTCTCTATGAATCACCCGGCGCTCCGGCTCCTTTCACGATTAAGACTCCGTGGTCGTTTACATCCGAGTGGCTCGTTTGAAACGCTCGTGACAACCAAACCGCATCAATCCAATTTAACATTTCGGGACGACAGACTTTCCGCCTCTGAAGAAGCTGCACAGTTGTTGTGTGGACTCGGAGTTAAGAGACGTGCAGCTTGAAGATTTTGATGAGGAATGAACTGAATCCGGAGTCATTAGTACAGTATGTGGGCTGTGTACTGCATGACAGTGTAGCCCGGGGCTCGTATAAAAGCCCTCTTTACGCCGGTAATCAACTCAAAGGGCCTGTGCAGGACTCGGCCATGTTTCAAGCTGATCTCCTCTGTCCTCCTCCGTCGTGTCCACAACATATCATCTCTCTCCGGAGAGGCTTCTTTGTGTTGCACTCACACACGAGGTAAATGGAGCAGTTTAAGACGGGATGTGCTCCCTGGTTTATTTAACATTTGCAGCATTCAGCGTACAGATTTGTGCACATGTGCTACAGCGGGATCTGAGGCGCAGGTTCATCTTCTGCCATCGGTTTTCAGAAATGCCACTTATCATTTTCTTTTTAAAGGCTAAAAGAAAAAGTGATGAAAGAAGCAATTCCATTCATTTTATTTTATTGACTTTAAATTACCTTTTTATTGTGTTTTACTCTTTTATTCAATTGAAACCGGGTATTAAACTTGGTATTTATAGTTTGTGGTTAATAGTCCAAACACAAAGTTTTTCTAATTCTTTTGTTCATCTACACACTCATTCAGTTGTGCAGCTTGCTCGCCATTAAATAATGTAAATCCTTAAATAGATGATACGATCCTGTATTCAATAACAAGCTCTATTTCCCACCAAAGTGAGGGCCTCAAGGTCGGTCATCAAGCAATGTTTACTCGAATTATGTGAAATTGCAGATGGTGCCAAAAGAGTATTGCAGCATACTAAATAATTTCTACCAGGACAGTTTCATTAGCAGAGAGCTATGGACTGCAGACTGTGTCCAGCAGGCCGGTGTGTGTGTGGTGCGGATAAGCTGGACAGGTTTCTGCAAGTCCGGTACAGTTTACACAGACAGTCCATTCATTATCATCTTCACTGTGCAAATGTGGCTGCTGGTCTGCAGGTTGTGTCTATTTGCCATTCGAAGAACCGATGCACAGACTTTAGAGGTTAGCCGTTAGCTTGCTACAGTAGCAATGTGTGTGTGTGTGACTGCTCAGTCTTAGTGGGGACTCTTGCTTTCTCTGCGCTCATCCTCTCTCTTCTGTTTTCTCTCGTCTCTGTTTTTTTATTGTTGACTCATAACTTCTGGGATGAGCACAAAGACTGTTTGCTCCGGTGGAAACATTTGCACCCGATGGCCCCTTAGATGCAGCCACACCGAATCCACATCCTCGGGAATCTTTCCATTGACTTCTCTAAATTATCTTTATTTAATTAATTGAGGGAGTCTATTATTTGTATTATGTAGAAGAAAATCCAGGATTGACCATACGGTGCCAGCTAAAGACCCTGCAGCGCCTGTTTTGATCTCAGGGATAATCTCATTTCCATGTCCCCGTAAACCATGAAAGTCCGACAGCGAGCCAGCATGAATAATGCCAGGACCCCGAGACTGTTCTGGAATCACGGACATTTATTATTTACACCTTTTTGTTTCTCCTACTGTGACAAGTCAAACTGTGTGCTGGGCTTTAGCTTGATTTTAAAATACAAACATGGTGTTAAATAGTTACTCCCAGCTCCCTGAGCGCTTTGAATGGACTTTATTAGCACTGTCGACCAGAGCAGGTGTTGCTGTGTTTTATGATACGAGCTCATTCACAAATGTTTCCAGCTGAGTTATGTTTATTATGTATCACATATCTCTGCTCAGGTGTCTTGCTCACCTCCACTTTTCCCTCACGGGGCGTTTAAAAGAGCGTAATGTAATTTATGAGCATCGTCAACGATGACCAGCTGCAGGCCGAGTGCAGCAGCATGCATGCACAGGTCGGTGTGAGATAAAATAGCTTGTTTTAGCTTTTTACGGCTTGTGGTGCATTTCAACAACCACCGTTCTCATTCTTTCAAAAGTTTTCCTCCGGATGTGTGTGTGTTTGTGTGTGTGTGTGTGTGTGTGTGTGTGTGTGTGTGTGTGTGTGTGTGTGTGTGTGTGTGTGTGTGTGTGTGTGAAACTAGGACAAAAGTGTATTTTGGAAAGCCAGAAATCTCATTTCAGCATCTCAGCATGCAAAGTAATCGTTAAGTCGTTGGTATTGATTGAAACCCCTGCAGATGTATTAGGGTGATTTTATACAACAATAAAACATCGTGCTCCTCCAACGGGCATGCGGGCTACGTTTCAGATTCATATGGCAGCAGACAGAAATGTGAATCAAGGGCATTAATATCAGAGATCTCATATTGATTGGGGTTGTTTTTGTTTTTTTTGTAATTTCTTACCTTCTTGCACTTCCAGAGCGGCGCAATGCTAAATTAATCCCCGCTGTTTTCATGTGAGGAAACAAACTCTGAAATATTAGTAAGATAATGCGAGCCGACAGATCCCAGAGAGACGTGAGCGGAGATCAGCATGAGGAGCTCGAGCTCCAGTCTGCAGACGCTGCTCTGTCTCTCCTGGAGAAGCAAAGAGCCGGCGTCCATGTTTATGAGTCCAGTCTGACGGGATCAGAGAGCAACAGGCGGAGTCTGGGATGGAAACCGGCCTTTTGGATAAGCAGCTGAATAACAAGGACCGAGAAGCTCCGCTGGGACGACTTCATCCTTTGATCATTTAAACTCTCGGTTAAGGCCGTGACTAAAGCGTTCAGACACCCGGTATTAATATCTCTGTTCATAATACGTTGAATTAAGTATTTTTGATGGAATACAATGTGTAGATTGTCGTGGCTGAATTCTTTCCTATCTGACGCCACAGGGACTCACAACAGCTCGGTAGTCGACCCCCCACAGAACACAGAGTCTGGATCAGAGGTCACTTCATGCAGATTTATTTGTAACACATAAAATGTGAGTTGGTTTCGATACACAAACAACATCCTCTTTGGACATCTATCTTTCCCAACAAACAGACACATTATTCATACATAATATTCAGCTCATTCTCTCCCGGTGGTTTCTTTGGCACCTGAAGCCCACTTTCTGGAACCGATCAAGGTCACTGCGACTATACGACCGATGTACCCTTTTAATCAGGGAGCTCTCGTCGGGGCTGACTACTACCTGGGTCTCACACCGACATGTTAAATATGCTCCCATGGGATTTTTGTAGCATAAAACAATCTAAACTTTAATAATACGCATTATTATAAAAAAAATCTTCCACAAGCTGTATGATCAAACTGTTCAATAGCAGTTTGTTGAAGAAATGTTCAGATGAACACTGAAATAAACACCATAATATAACAATACTGTTGCTGCCTTCTAATGAGGTTGTGTTTTCCATATTCCTGAGATGAATCCATACGAAAGTATGAATCCTCGTGCACTATTCAGAGTGATGCAAGTGCACGAGGTACAACACTTTTACTGATTTTCTTTCAGAGGCCATGGAAGTTCATTTTTCAGTTAACATATTGGAATTTAATTTTTTCTCCAGATAGTTTTAAACCTCTGGGAGTCCACCTGAAGCTGCTTCAGCAAAACTATTCAATTGCTTTCCACGTAGGTTATAGATATTACATTTTTTTGTAAATGTTAATATTATTTATGGTCTCGGGTAAGGAGTGAGAATATTTGGTAGTAGCCATTTGTAATAGTTAAACCCTTAAATATATATATATATATATATATATATATATATATATATATATATATATATATATATATATATATATAACATATTGTGAAAACATGGAGCGAGATCTACCGACGAGCTGAAACAAAGACGACCACAGCCTCCACATTCAAGTGCTCATCTCCTCAGATAATAAGCCAAACATCAAAACAACAAAAGCTTCCTGGACTGAATACACAGTCACGTTTCACCTCCCATTCAGGTGTGAAAGCAGCTCCTGTAAACACCGAATGGAGAACAATCAAAGGCCTGTTGCTGCAGGTGCACCTATTACCTGTGACAAAGGGCCAGCTGTAGCTCGCTTCTCATGTTTGGTTATTAAATTATGAAAAATAATTATTAAATGATTAAATTAAACGAAATAGAGGGTTGGTGGTGGTTAGCCTCTTGGAGCTCTTCCTCTTTACGTGACCTTGATGCCCGATGACTCTCAATGTGTTTAACCCAGAACAAACGATTGTGGTTATGTTATTTCCATTGTGTTGCTTTTGTCTGAGCTGCGTGGGTCCTTGTGTAGCTTCCTGATGTTATTGAAGGTAGGTGTGTCTTTATTGCAGGTGGGCGTGTCTTTATGGAATGTGGGCGTGTCTCTCTGCTCCAATCCCACGAGTTACGTTAATGATAGAGGGTGAAAACATTCCGGATGGTTTTCCCATTGAAGGAGACTTTTTCTTCACAGGACAAGGCTCACCAAAGAACAAGTTCATAGCTAATTTATTTATGTTTTTATTCATGTTTTATTGACGATTCCCTAATTCTTCCACTTGATTTTGAGCCTTTTATTAGGGTCCTCCCATGAGACCTGTTTTTAGTTTTATGAGAAGTTTTATGGGGTAAAATAAAAGAAGAGTACTTCAATTTGCGTTGTATTTTATTTTATCAGGTACTTTATATCGGGTGAAACATACCCAAAGTTATTGTTAATGTTAGTTTTTTTTAACGTTGGTGTTTTAGGGTTAAATACAACATTTAAAGTTATTTTAGTCAAAAGTACAACAATAATCATTTGAACCTTAAAGAACTTTTCAGCCATATTTTTAATACTTTGCACGTACACAGTAGTGCTTATTATCGGTACCAATGACCTCCGTCTGAACAGAAATGGATTGTGGGAGAAAAAAAAGAAAGCTAAATGGATTTAATCTCCTTGTTCAATCATCTCTGTGTCTAGATTTGTTTTTTCTTCTTCTATCCAGGTGAGTTTCTAATATATTATGCTTCATATTCAATAGGTTTTAGTTTCCTCCACACTTTCCAGAAACTCATTTGCTGCAGCACCGGAGCCCCGACTGTAACAAAGTGTGTTGCGGCTTCAAATAAACTGCGTTGGGGGAAACGGAGGAGGAGAACAGGTGGCGTTTAAATGCCTCGGATTTGGAAAATTAGGATTTCAGGAGTAATACGCAGAGAGAGGGAGTGTAAATGTGTTTTTGCAGAAGCTGCCGGCCTGAGGGGTGAACGGGAGCCTCTGAACCCTTCATAAGGGGCTGCACGGAGATGATTTTGCATTAGATGTTGTGCATGGACCGATAACCGAACCACAATCCCAGTAGTGGTGGCGTAATGTGTGTTCTAGTCAAGGCCACCTGACTTAGAGGCTGCACTTGAAATAAAGTCCTCTTTATCTGAGGCCCGAGACGAGTAAAAAAAAAAATGCGATCGATTCCGACGCGAGATTGAGAGCAAGTGGAGAAAAAGTGGTCTTGAGGCCGAGACCAATCTCGAGGACAACACTGGTCACATCATTTATGTTTCAACGCGGATTTTAAACGGTTTTCGGGAAGAAAAAAAGAGTTTCTATCCTCCTGCTGATCTAAAAAGGCTTTTATGGGTCACAGAGGGTAAATGTTGCGTTTATTTTGGAGGAGAGATAAGCTTCACTGTCTATATCAGTCATTTATGACTATCCATATTGTGCGTTTCTCATTGCTGACTTAGTGTGAGTAGTTGTCTTTAATTTGAAACAAAAGTCGCCCTGAAACGGGGACAGGACGTCGTATTATGTGTGAGATGAAACTGTGCAACCTATTAAGGACTAATTGATCCTTTTTTATCATCTTGCAAACCCTGAGATATAAGTTCAGGATGAGTTAGTTTTTTTGCTTTCCCCCCAAAAAAGTCAGACTACAAAATACAAAAATTAAAAATGCATTCGTCTTCCTCTCGTAATACTCGTTAGCCCCTAAAAGTCACTCTGAGAGAACAAAAAGCAAAGAGACCGCGAGGCTGGAACATCAGATTTATATCAGATACTTTTTTTTGTTGCCTCTGCTTTTGAGGTTTATAGATTTTACACATACACAGAAAAACGAAAACAAGCTTCCCTGCTTTGTACCGCCTCTTAACTTACCCTTCAACATGAGAACCTGCCCATGAACCAACAGCATGAGAGTAACTTACAGACCAGCAGCTGGTAGCGGTCTCACACAGAGGAGAGGACATCTGTGAAAAGCAGTGTTTCTGCAAGTCGAGATGTGTGTGTGTGTGCGTGTGTGTACTCGTTCCTTTCACACTAAATTGTACACACCATCTTGCTTCCTCTATTAGAGTATGTCAAAGGAGCCTACATGTTTGTGAATCTGTGTGTGTGTGTGTGTGTTTCATGGTGTGTGTGTGTGTGTGTGGTGCTGTTAAGTGTTCAGCCACGAGTTCTGTCAAAACCTTCAGCAAACACACACAGAAGCTCGTTTGCAGAAGAAAACGAGAAGACAAGAAACCCGAGGAGTGGAACAGAAAAAGATGTTACACAGTACAACTGTTGGCTGTGTGTGTGTGTGTGTGTGTGTGTGTGTGTGTGTGTGTGTGTGTGTGCTCGTTCCTTTCACATTAAATTGTACACACCATCTCGCTTCCTCCATTAGAGAACCAGTATGTCAAAGGAGCCTACATGTTGTGAATCTCTGTGTGTGTGTGTGTGTGTGTGTGTGTGTGTGTGTGTGTGAATCCTCTGTGCTTTTCAGCCTTATTTAGGCTCATTTACAGTAAACAGATGAGTTGTGCGTTCTGTTTATCTGGTGTCGGGGGTGGATGGCGAGGCGGAGCAAACAATGATCTGTTTATCAATCCCCCACCCGGCTCCCCTCCTCTCCTCCCATTCGCTCCTCTCCTCCTCCTATGTCTCCTCCTCTCCTGACTGGCCTACTTGCTTATCCTCTTCAGAGCACTTTAAATTCACCTTAACAACACTTTTTGTGTGTGTGTGTGTGTGTGTGTGTCGCTCCTCTTCATTTAATTTCTCTTCCGTTGCTCATCTTCGCCGCTACAGATCAGAGGCAGTCGAGACAATCGGCCTCCATCTCGTTCCCGTTATTACTCCGGACCCGGACCGTTTATTTCAGAGGGAAATAAGCGAAGGAGGACAATGCAGAGTTGTTGTTCTGCTGCAACGCTTTAATTAACGTCTAAATATAGAGTTTGGAATAAATGCTTAGAGGATGATTTTAAGAAATGCCTGTCAATTTTCCTGATGGCACGTTGTTTAATTAAAAAAACGTTATTTTTCTGAATTTACGATTCAAATTAGGTCGAACCAGAACCGGCGAGGGAGAGGAAGAGGAAGTGAGGAAGAGGAGAAGAGTCTAACATGTTGAGAGTGACACGCTGATGTCATCACGGCGTCTTTAGCGTGGCAACATACAGCCGGGGCTGATGGGAAACGGGATGAGATTTGCAGGTTTATGGCCAGAAACCAAAGTATTGGCCGTCTCCCGGCACCGCTTTCTGTTGAAGACGAGTGTTTCATGACAATTAAAGACATTTTGATCTTTGACACTCTTGTTGGGATCACTGTGGCTCCAGCTAGCTAGGAAGCTATCGCGCTACACAGGAACTTGACTTCCTTAGCCCCGCCCACAAAGCTCTGGTTGCCTCTTTCTGCAACTTTCTCACAGCTCTGCATTAAACTCTGAAATGTTCAGCTGGTAACGATGATCCTCACTGATGTGCGGCACAGAGGAACACGATAAATCAGGCTTCGGCTACACACACGGTACTTATTAGTGGGATCAAGTCGTTTTTTTTTGTTTTGGGTCTTTTTGGGGTTTTTGCTGACGGTACAGAAATACAGAACATCTCCAGACATTCCTTTTAATGAGAGAGACAAGAGGGAGCGGGGCGAGTGTTGTGTGGGTCTGTTGTGATGATTCATAGAGATGTTCCCACTGCCATTTGATCCTCCTGCATCAATGTGTGTGTGTGTGTGTGTGTGTGTGTGTGTGTGTGAGTGAGACATATGACAAATCTCCTCATTTTAAGCCAGAATTGTACATCCTTCCTACAGTGGGTTCTGTTTTTATATGAACAAACAGTAATCAGAGCAGGGAAACCCAGTGGGGGGCAGAGAGAGAGAGAGAGAGAGAGAGAGAGAGAGAGAGAGAGGGAGAGAGAGGGAGTGGGTGGAATCATTACTGTGTGCTGCTGGATGTGATATTCAGAGAGAGAGAGAGGGAGGAGATTACACTGAAGGGATAACTCAAAGCTGATTGAAGGCCGTGGCGGGCCCGGGTCATGTGACCGGCTCATGTTGATACCACAGTGTCACCGAGATCATAGTTCGCTTCCCCCCAACGCCCTTCAATCAGCGGAGCTGCTAAAACACATGTGTTCAAGTGTATATTTAGCAGTTTCAGCTTCATTTGCACCCAAACCGTGTGCTTGTGGAGGATAAAGGAAATGGATTGAGGCGATGAAGAGGACGAGCTTGAAGATTTTCACTGTTAAGATGTCTATCGCTGAAGGAGGTGATTGAGTCGATGGCCTATTCATGAAAGTAGGAATTTTGGATGCCAACGACTTTTATTCTCACTCTAAACCAAGCAGGACTGAACTCTTAAATATTCGTAGAATCCTTATTTATGGTTCAAAGAGAACTCGGGGGATCTCGGGTGCAAAAACATCATCGTTTATGCAAATTAGAAATTTGTACTCATTTTGAGCTCATTTTGAGCACAATTACACCTGATGCTGCCATGTGATCCGATCTAGAAGTCTCATCAGGATGAGGAAAAACACGTGTTATTGCATGTGTTAGGCGTGGGCTGAAAGCAACGGGAAGGATCCACATCTGCAGGTGGTCTGAAAAAACTCCCCATTAAAAAGCTAATTCAACACGAAGCCTAATCTACAGACGGCCTCGGCAAAGACGGGAAAACAGGAGCCGAGACGACATTCCATCTGATGTGTTTGTTTGCACGTCTGTAACTGTTCAGGCCTGGAGGTGATGCTTTCTGTAGAGTGTGTGCATCTGTCTGTCCGTCCACGGCTGATCTCGGTGCTCATTAATGACCTCTTTTGATTGCAGTGATTCCCAATGTTTGGAATATTCCATTATATTATCCGCTTAATGCCGCCATCGACTGCTCACTCCTCACTCTTGTGAGTGATCGCCTGCTTCAGTAGCAAAAAAGTCATTCCCGTTCCCATTCATCTGCAAGCGCTGTCTCGTCTGCAGCCTTTTTTTTTGTTTTTCCCGTGGTTGGAAAACTGTTCAGAGAAAAGTTTGTTCTCATTTTGAACTGGAGCATCTGCAGAATAATCCTGTTATGATCCACTTACATGATGCAGGATGAATAAAACCCTGCTTTTGTTATCTCCGCCTCCATCTTGAGGGAGCTGGTGGAGAGTTGCAGTCTGCTGAGTGGGTTTGTTTTTCCAGGTTTAGGAATAGAGAGCGAGAACGCTGGGTAAAAGCTGGTAAACCATGTGACTTACTGGTGGCTTACTGGTTGCACTGGTCAGTCAGGGCCAGCTGCTGTGTTTTGTTATCGAGGCGTACCATATCGAGTTGGGAGCACCCAGCGGATGTGATGAGCCTGAAGGTGCAGTCGCTGCTCTGGAGCTTCCACGACAGACCAACACAAGGTTTTCCCATCTTGGTGCCGTTTCCCGGCAGGTTCACCTTCGTTCAACCCCACAAATGTGCAAGATCAGCGGATTCAAGAGGCGAAGCGGTGTGTGAAGAGACTGCAGCGCTGTTTTCATGAACTACTTTACAGTTTGGGGTCGCTCCGCTCAATATTTAATTCTTATCACAGCAGATCCAAATCACAGACAATTATTGGGGTTTGAGTGTGGGGCAATTTTGTACCTGCATATAATAAGATGTACAGGCTACGGACAATGAAATCTGAAAGAGCCACTTGGAGAAAAATAAAAAATAAATAAAATAATATATAAAATATAATTAAAATAATATAAAATATTAAAAATATAAAAATATATATATAAATATATTATATTATATTTTAAAATATTTTTAAAATATGTTTAATATATATATATATATATCCTACTTTTTAATATTCTCCTGGGTTAATCTTTGCAAAACAATTATGAATTCAGGAGTACCTTAATACTTTAATTTTTTATTTAGTTTATTTTAGTGTTAGCTTTTTAACTTATTCAGTGATCAAATAGTGTCTGATTGAAATCTAAATGCAGCTTATTCAATTCATAAACTGGGCATTTGTATATTCTTTTCCCCTCAAAACTCTGAAACTCTACTAAACAACATTAATACATAATCCTGACATGATAACCCCTCAGACAGGCTGAAGAGAGGACGAGACTTGTTCTCTGAAACTACAGGATCGAACCGTTTATTCACGACATCGTGCCGTCGCGGGAGTTTGTGCGACGTCGGGGAAAAAGGTCCCGGCAGTACGATGCACGCCGGCTGTGAGGGACTCTCTCTCTTTTGGATTGAGGAGTGGGTGGAGATGGAGAGAGGGATGGAGGGATGGAGGGAGGGGAGCGACAGAGGGAGAGGTTGGTGTGTTTTCAGCTGATCCACTTCCTCCCTGATGTTGGCTCTCATTTGTCTTGGCTGGAAACCGAGCACAAGGCTGGAATACTGATGACTGCTACTGCGCAGCCCCCTCCTCCATCTCCTCCTCTCTTTCTACCTCTCTCTCATCTTCACCCCCTCCATTTATCCTCTACACATCTTCACATTCTGTCTGCTCAACTGATTTCCTGCCTCCTGTCTCTCTCTCTCTCTCTCCCCCTTTTTCCCCTCCTCATCTCTTCTCTTTCCCGATGCAGCTGCACTCCGCCGACCCAAATCTCCCTTCCTCCACCCCTCCGCTACTCTCCTTCTATCCATCTCTCCATCTGACCTCGCTCTACCTCTCCCGCTGCTCAGTCTATCACTTACCGGCTCCATTATCCGGCTCCATTCCTCCTCCCTCGTTCCTACCCAATTCCTCCTCTCATCTCCCCCTCTCCTCCCCTCCTCCCTCCCTCCTTCCCCCGAGCATCTTGCTTGTCTTTGCCGCTTTGGCTTTCCGCTTCCTCCCATTTAGCGGCGGCCTCCCGTCACTTTTCCGTTTCCATTTCCCTCTCTCTCTCTCTTTCCCTCTCTCTCTCCGACTCTCCGGCTCGTGAGAATTAGTTCCCGGTCTATGTGGGTCACGGGGGCGATGAGACGTGAAATCGGAGGTGTGTATATGTGTGTGTGTGTTCTCTTGACGGAGGGAGAGCGAGGGAGGGCGGCCGAAGGGAAACGGGGAGGAGACACAAAGCAGACTCGCCGGTCCGGACTTGAAACAGACAGCGAGATGCGTCGGTTTTGTAATCCAACGTAACCAATCGGGATCAGAGACGAAGTCTCCAAAGGGACGAGGTCAGGGTGGACGGGGGAGCCTGGAAAACATCAGACTTTTCATTGAGTTGGAGTCATGGTTTTAACTTTATGACAACAATTAATAACCCACATAACTAACACTCTTCAACCCGTTAATAACCAACCTATGTGGAGCCCTCTAGCTCGGAAATTGCATACCCAAACTAAAAAGGGTGTATCTCTGCAACCACCAGGGCTATTTAAATAACGTTGGTGTTATAATAAAGGTGAAAACACCACAACACAACAGTTTGTGACACATAAATAATGTGTAACACTAATAATTGCACATTTATTTATTGACACCTTTTTGGCATCAATAAATAAATGTGTTTACGTAAAAAACAAATACAGTGATATACCGTGAAACCGCCAGAATCCTACAAAATACCTATAATATCTAATTTATTAGACGAATATTGTGAGACTGAACCAAATATTCACACAAGACAAGACTTCACCAGCCGGTGGTCACATGATGCTCTCGTGGTAACAACGTATCTTTATGATTCAATTCCAATTATAAGGACGGGGATAATGAATACTTCCATACAGACATAAGGAACATTAAACTCTTTGCTTATTCTTGTGAATTACACTCACAATCAAATCTAAATAATTTGCCTTTGCATAAACTATGACGTCAGTTTAAAAAAAATAAATTAAACTTTAAGTTAAAGTAAAGTCTGTGTTTTTCTCGCTGTTCCTCAGTGAGCTACATTCTGAATCTAAACGGACGTGAAGTGCACGGTGCATATATTGGACTTTCTTTGAATCTACCTCTGTGGTCGTTTCACATTGAGGACAATGAGAAGTGAAATGCATTTCATCCTCAATGTCACCTAAATTGCCTTCTTTCCCTCGGTGACCAGTTTTTTTTTTTTTTGGCGATGGCTCTCTCTCTCTCTCTCTCTCAGCTCAATAAAAAAAAAACATGATTTATGAACTATATCATCAGAGTTAGCACAGAGGTACAGAGGAGCAGAGCATCTCGCCCCACACTGAGTGACTTCAATTTATCACTCGATGACCCGGGGACCGCATCGGCCCATCGGAGGAGCGCCGGCCGCTGGTCGTGTCCGTTCACTCGAGCTACACCCGATGGCCTGATGGATTCCTGGATGGATTCCTGGACGAACTGACTGACGGATGGACTGAGCGTGACCCGGCGGCCAGCTGAAGCTCGTTTTGTGAAGCAAACTCAACGAAACAAAGCAAAGTGAAGCATCCGAGGAGCGTTTTTAGCTTCGTCCTGATGAGGCGCCGTCTCTCAGCCGCCCTTCTTCTCTTCTTCCCGTCTCATTTGTCGAGGCAAAGAGCGTCCATGAGGTCGTCTCTCTCTCTCAGAGCTCTTTTTTTTTTTACAATCTCGAAGATTTAACGAGCATCTGCAGCGGAGCAGCCGACGGTTTGCTGATGAGCAAGAACTCGCCTGTTTTGATCATCCGCTATCTGGAGGACTTCAAAGTCGGAACTCGCGATAGATTTCCTATCGGATGGCGAGGCGGGAGGACGGCTCCTGAAATGTCAAATTAAAGTTTAAGTCAAATAGAGATCTAAATATTTCATGAATAAAGTAAAACGGAAGGAGGAGGTTGTGACCAACAGGTGTTGATTCATAGACGTCCAATGAACTGGCTTAATTTCTTGTCTCATGCAAGAACGTTTGTAGCTGTAAATTCGAGACAGTTTTCTCCTTATGTAGGAAGTTCTGCTGTAAAAATCTTTTAATTTGTAAGATCTACAGGATCAAAAGTTTGGTAGCATCCATAGACAGTATGAGTCCCCGTGGTGTCACCCATTCACATGTGCACTGCCGTTCTGGGCGTCGCCATCTTGTTTTTGACATGAGAGGGTGGAGCTACGTCCAACCAATTTCTGAATAAGACATTATTAAACGACCAAACGGGTTATAATTAACTTTCATGAAGGCGTAAAGTAGTAAGACCAAAACACAGACCTGACAACGCTGTGGTAACGACCTGTCAATCACAAGGTAGCCCCGCCCTACAGCATACCCTGCTTTATTGTCTATTTGCCTCTAAATGGGACCCTATTTTACTAAATTAGATTGAGACCATTAACTCATGTTCATAATGTGGTAATAAATCAAATGAGAAGAAGATTCATTTTCTCATAGACTTCTATACAATCGGACTTCTTTTTGCCACCAGAGGATTCGCCCCCCAATGGCCATTAGCGAGAATGTAGGCACTAACTAACCACCAAAGCTCTGATTGAAGGTTTGATGCATTTTATTTGTGCACTTGATTCCAACTCTATGTGATTGTTCCATTAATTGGCAAAAATTTGCTTAACTTAACACTTAAATATAACCATACAATCTTGACAAACAGATAAATGAATGAAATAGAACTTGTTGCCACTTTTGACTGGTGCTAAATTTGACTTTCCCCATTTCACATTATTTATCTAATAATATATTATATTTATTTGTCAGTTTCCGTTAGTTTAAATGCGACTGAGCTTTTTTTTCAAAACATGTACATCTGCGCTGAAAGTTGCTAACAAAATAAAAGCCATAAAACTGAACATCTATAAAGAAAACAGTCTGTACACAATGTGTTGGGTCCGTTAATGTGTGTGACATGTTGATTGTGTTATTGTTATTTAACTTATTTCCAATTACACTCTCAAAACTTGGCATCTTGAATGCTATTTGCCATTTTATCAGCGCGTTAAGCCTGTTGGAGTGTTTGTTTGGAGGCTGTTTGCTGGAGTGTTTGTCACTTAATCTGGACAGATTCATTATCAGGAGTCTCAATTCCCCCTCAGAACAGAAATATTCAAAAGACTAAAACAGGAAAAAGAGGTCAGATTCATTTCCCAAATAATTTCAATCAGCCGAGGTAAACATTTTGTTTTCAATTTAGCTTTCAGATTTCGTGATGGCACGGCATTCATCTTCCGTCCAGTTAAGTAATCTTCATCTTTACTCCAAGGTGAACCTTTTCTTTGATTTGTTTAAAGCTACCCTTTCCGTCAAAGAAAATACAGTAAAACATAATTTTCCTGCTTAGCATGAGCGCTATCCGGGCTGCGCTGACATTTAAAACAACAACAACTATATTTCCGTTGGCATCTGATGA
The DNA here is from genome assembly GCA_023566465.1 of Cottus gobio. Taxonomy (NCBI): domain Eukaryota; kingdom Metazoa; phylum Chordata; class Actinopteri; order Perciformes; family Cottidae; genus Cottus; species Cottus gobio. Next base: position 24,328,714 of record CM042219.1, on the reverse strand, counting down.
CGCTCAAAGCGGCACAAAGGTACATTTGAAAGGCTAAACACTGACGTCTCTTTTCCGAAAATAAAAACTCTGTTAATCACAGTGATTTACCGTTAAAACGCGTCTTACTTCTGCACATTGTGGCGTGTTATTTTGGGTGCACTGTACCTTTAAGGGATGATGATGATGCTGCAGGTAGAGCTGCAGAGCCTCGCGTCTTTATACATATCAATCCTCTGTTGTGTCATTCATCTACATCTACTCGTCCATTCTCTTTAAGATCTGTCGACTCCTTCCCTCCCTCCCTCCCTCCCTCCCTCCATCCCTCGGCTCCCATCTCTGTAATTCTGATTATTTTAATTCATATTTCATCCTTCGCTGTTTTATTCCAACTTGATCTATTATTCACGGCCTGCTTTAAAAATGTAACAGTGCGAAGGTCACTGATCCGTGCTTGGTCGTACCGGCTCATACAAGACACCATGTGCACGCGCACACACACACACACACACACACACACACACACACACACACACACACACACACACACACACACACACGCACACACACACACACACATGCAAATACACTGACGCACATGGAAACACACAGAGATGTTTGAACTTATGCATGAGGCATGAGACTAAGGTTTGTCATGAAGTTGCCGTGTGCATGACGTGCTGCGCTAGAGAAAGAGAAATAAAGAGAGAGGGAGAATAGAAAAAGAAAAGTACATCTCAACTTAAACTTCATGACCACAACTTGACCACTGAGACCGGTGGACATAGACAAACCTGGCAACCCACAGGGAGAGCCCACAGTGTCACACACTAAATCATTTTTCTGGCAAATAGAGAGCAACGCTACGAGCAACACCGGGGACGAGAGACAAAGTTGTCCAACAGAAGACAGGAAGAAAGATGACAATAAAGAAAGATGTTGCTTTCTGAGCCAGCAGATGGAAGTTGGAAGGAAAAAGGGGAGATGGAGTGAGAGTGTCATCGACATGGACTGAAAAATGACCAATAGAGTGAGAGGGAGTGAGAGGGAGGGAGTTGAGAAGCTGATGAGAAAGGAAACACACAAACCAACACACTCACACTTCAACACTTCAACCCGAGTAGCAGATCCCAGAGCAGTTAAACCAGAATCACCAGAATTAATAATTCAAAGCAGTGAGTGACACGGTCGCGGTCTCCCGATGTGCGTCTCACTTTGAAGCGCACACTCTCACACATAATGCACAGAAAGCCCCCCCCCCCTCCCCCCGTGATGTGCATCTCTGCACTGCATTCTAATTGCCTCCGTTACCAGCCAATTAGATGGCAGTATCTGTCACCATGACAGCTCATTAGGAAATCAGCATTCAGCTTTCAGGCAGTGTGTTTCCAGGCGCCTGTGCATGTGTGTGTTGTGTGTGTGTGTGTGTGTGTGTGTGTGTGTGCGTGTGTGTAATGCCTCCTAACTTTGCCCAGTGTGCAACAGCCGATCGCTGACCCGAGCACGTTTGGGCCTGCGTGTCTGGGAGCAGGAAATGGAACATTTTCTTTGTTTGCGGCCGTGCATGCAGATAGACCGGCGATATGGGAGCTCTGATTCGCAGCGTTTTGTATCTGCAGTCGCTCCCGAACTCATTTCCATTTTTTTTGTTTTGTTTGGAGAGTTTAGCTGCATGTCTGGCACCCTGCCAGAGCGGGAGGGTCCAAGCAGAGCATGCTGGGAGTAATGACCAACAATGGCGCTGGAATTCAATTATGATCTCTGACTGTACTTTATATTAAATGCATTTTAGATACCACACTGAACTGGCGTTTCTACAGACCTCCATCTAACCCTAGTGCACCCTGGGAGTTGTAGTCGACTTCTCCACTCGAGCTTGTCCTGCACATGCGATTGCTCAGTTATTTAAATGTCATTGTGCAACTTGATGGACAGGTTTAAACGATGAATCCAGGACATCGTAATGCTCGTCCAAGCCAGAAAATGAATGATTTGAGGCCTAAAAATAACTCTTCCCACTTCTTGCACAAACGATGCCTGTCCTTTGCCTTGTAGGCTGTACAAGGCGGCGGCTCCTTCTCGTTGCATGTCCATGTCACTGCACAGCTGTCAGTTGTGTGCACCAGCCCGTCCGCTCAGAGCGAACGGCGTTCTCTGCTCCGCCCGAGGCGACCAGGTGTCCCCGCCTCACGTGGGACTGACGGCACAGCGGTTATCACACATATCGGCTCTCGCTTGCAAGTCACAGCACTGAAGGACAGATCCCGTTTCTAAAGAAATCTGGCTGTGAGGGACGCAGGGGTGGGCTGTGTTTCCATGTCAATCAAACCGCGCCCACACGTGGGTCAAGTGCAGGTTAACCTGTCACCGTCTTCGCTGCGCGGCGCCCGACGGGGACAATTGTGAGTCACCGCAAAGTCACACACAATGCAGATTGAGGCGGAATATGACGTGGACTACCGCAACAACAACAACAACAACACAAAGCAGCACATTTCGAGCTGCGGGGCAGAAGAGAAGTGTTTATTCTCAAAGTCGGGCTGACGGAATATGAAAACGTCATTGGATGTGTGTTCCTTACGCCCTTGTGTTTGCTGGGCTCTCGTCCCGCTATATGTGCCGCCACAGTGCCGCCTCTTGTGGGAAGGGCCATCGAGTCCAAGTGCCAGCTCCGAACAAATGGACTCTAAAGCGGTCCACTTGTTCTTCTCTCGCTCCGTTCTTCTCCCCGGCACTCCACGCCTCCTTCAGACTGTTTTTGCTGCAGATTGTTTTCTGTCCTCTCCTGGTAGGAGTTCTTCCCCTTTTAGCTCCCTCTGGACAGGCTTTACCAACTCCCCGTCCCAAACACCCCGAGAGCTCTCTTCTTTCTATTCAGAGGGGGATTTGATGGCTTTGTCATCCGGAGTTTTGTCCTTTGGAAAACAGCTTT
>CM042219.1:24308303-24320803 GCA_023566465.1 Cottus gobio | reverse complement strand
GGTCAAAGTATGTAATAAAAATAGTAAATGTGTTATTAAAAATGTATTTAAAAAGTAATACTAAACCATAGTATGTCAAATATGCCATATATAAGAATTCATAAAAAGAAAAATGTAAAGTCGTGGCATAGTGGCATGAAAGGTTCAATAATAAGTCAGCATAATGTGCCATGATGTCACAGTACAGTATGTTATAACAAAGCCATATGTCATAAAAAAGTTAGATATAATGTTTTTAAAAGTCAAAATATAGAATGTCATAAAAGTGTCATATCTATGCCCTTAAAAGGTCATGGCATTAGTATATGACAAAAGTCAGTCATAAAAAAGTTACAATATAGAAAATCAATCTATATTTGTGGAGTTTTGTCCAATATGTTGAATCAAGATTTCTAATAATTTTTATGAGTCTCTGTGTTGTGGGGGAGCTCGTCATATTTCGGCGGCGGGTTGGACAAAATAACAGGAACGCATCAAGGTAAATCAGGAAGTCGCCCACTCGTATGGTTTCTCCAGTCTGCATCACTGAAGTCTTTCTTCACTCCCCTTTTATGGACTAAACACAAACATCTACGAGGCGCAAAAAGATGAACAGAGGAGGAAGAGGAAGAGGAGGAAGGCTAAAGACTCTTCCTGTTAGGCAGCGGCTCAGCCTTGGAAATAAGAGCTCTCTCTCTCTCTCTGCCTCCCTCTCTCTCTGTCCATCACTGTCAGATGCTGCTGTCATCCTCAGCCATCCCTTCATCTGTCTCTCTAATGGGAATCCCCTCGGTTCTCTCCTCACACCGCCCTTATTCCAGCAATCCCTCGCTTTTTTAAATGTTTTTTTATTCTTATCCTCTTCTATCCTCTCTTCTGAGTCCAACCCTCCTCCCCCCTTTGACACACAGAGCGTTGAGGTGTCCTATTAATTGCGTTATATAAATCATTTTCTTCACTTTACAGCATCCGAGTGACCCAAACTTAATTTCCAAGTCTGAGTTCTTCCTTCCTCCCGATGCTGCTAAACTGTCCCTGTTTTGGGATTTAAAAAATAAAAATAAAAAAAAAGTCTCCAACCATTCTAACCTCCCTCCTCTCCTCCCTCCATCTTCTCTCTTCTTGATAGTGATGTGAACCGAGGCTGTTGGCTCTGCTGGTTTTCAGGGAGGTCCTCCCTCTGCAAAGGTAAAGACTGCCTGCCTGCCTGCCTGCCTGCCTGCCTGCCTGCCTGCCTGCCTGTCTGTCTGTCTGTCTGTCTGTCTGTCTGTCTGTCTGTCTGCCTGCCTGCCTGCCTGCCTGCCTGCCTGCCTGCCTGCCTGCCTGCCTGCCTGCCTGTCTGTCTGTCTGTCTGTCTGTCTGTCTGTCTGTCTGTCTGTCTGTCTGTCTGTCTGCCTGCCTGCCTGTCTGTCTGTCTGTCTGTCTGTCTGTCTGTCTGTCTGTCTGTCTGTCTGTCTGCCTGCCTGCCTGCCTGTCTGTCTGTCTGTCTGCCTGCCTGCCTGCCTGCCTGTCTGTCTGTCTGCCTGTCTGCCTGTCTGTCTGTCTGTCTGTCTGCCTGTCTGTCTGTCTGTCTGTCTGCCTGTCTGCTGGAAGACGAGACGTCAGCAGAATACGAAACATTTATTTCACAGTCAGAGACAGAAAATGTCATGCAGCAAATATTAAGAATACACTTTGCATCTACAGTAAGCGTACAAGGCTTGCATGCACACACACACACACACACACGCTGAACAGGATATTCATCATGTGATTTACCCGTTATTTCCTTTGGGAGCACATTCCTGACACAAATACAATAGTGTATTTTGTATTGTGTGACTGTGTGTGTGTGTGTGTGTGAGAGAGAGAGAGAGAGAGAGAGAGAGAGAGAAGGTGCAGAAAATCCTATTTTCTTTTCCCCTTTATGAAAAATTGTGAGCTGTCAAAGGTTTAAGGGTTACAGCCACCCAAGGACGGGTGAGATTTGTACCAGAAAAACAGAGACGCTTAAAGCTGTGTGTGTGTGTGTGTGTGTGTCAAAAAATCAATGTCACAGCTCATCATGTTTACCTTACATACATCTCTATATTGTCGCAGCATCTCGCATAGCGAGGTCTGATTTTCCCAGACTCGGGAGCGCCTGTGTGGGAGGAGCCACCGGAGCGCCAGCAGCTGTGTTTCAGAGCTGAGTCCTCCAGCCGCTCACTCAATTCACTCAAATCAATATTGTAACAGTTAAACGTATTCACACCTGGAAGCTTCCCAGCAGGATCTGGCAACCCGAGGGTGGTTTTAGTTCGTGGTTTAACAAACACTCGGTGGGTGTTTTTTATTCTGAGATTCAGTGGCGATTCTAGAAAATTTTACATGGGGTGGCAGAAGGGTGGCAAGTTGAAATGCAAGGGTGGCATATCACACACACACACACACACACACATGCCTGGTGTCTATATATATTTATTTATACAAATCCAGATAGTGAAAACAGACAAGAGCAATGGAATAGCTTAACAGTTAAGTTACATACGTAATGAAAATAAAAACTGAGAAAAAACTGCTATAACATTTTCTGTCAGTCCACCTTACTGTACTAAAGACGTTAGTAAGACGGTTAGCTAAGCTAACAGTGGTAACTTCAAGGCTAGCTAGCACAAGCAAGCTGTATAGCGAGCTAGCTACTGTATGCTACCGACTTTTGCAAGCTAGCAATTAAATAAACGATTGAAATTACAACAGAACTGTCTATCACATATGACCACCCATCACATTTTCTTGATTCACGATTCAGCAGTACTGTACCTTCTTTCATCACTGGAAGCCTACAGTAGGCTTGTCTCCAGTTAGTTGCGGGAGATGGGCAACCACGGTGACGAGAGCAAAGCGGACTCATGGACTCAACCATTTTACAGGGGAGGGGGAACTTAAAGATTTTAGAACAAGTTACCAAAGAGATCAACAGCTTAAGTAGCAAAAATATAACACCATTATATAAATGTATAGTATATTATAGGAGACACTTCTGACAACCTGGGTGGCAAGTGGGGTGGCAAGCAATTTTTTTAGGGTGGCAGCTGCCACCCCTTGCCACCCCGGTGGTTTCGCCACTGCTGAGATTGTACATTTTAATTTGATTTCTTTTTCTTGGGAAACATCCAATAATTTATCCACCAGGATGTCGTCTTGGGCAGCAATGAGGACGCTCCGAAACAGACTCAATGTCTCTGAGCCTTCAAGCTGGACCTTCATGCTGCGGAGTAGAATAAACATATTACATATACATATGTATATATATATATATATATATATATATATATATATATATATATATATGAACTGGTGGTTACAGGGAAACCGAAGCATGAACATCTCGGTAACTCTAACGGAGTTTAATTGGTCGAGGTCTTTTTTTATTATTTCCGATTCAGGGTTTGCCATCTTTAAATATATGAACAATTCTTTCAGATCCCCTCTACAGATGTTTTATTTTATTTTACAGCTGGAAAATAGAGTAAAATCTTCCAAATAGCCAAACACACAACTCTAAATGAACATTATTGTTGCTCCCTATCTGTTGGACGTGTGACGGGACAAATGTCGGCTAATTAGTTCTCCATATCCACTTAAAGCAAGAAATAATAATGAAATAATCCCAACGATTGATTGTTCGCCGCCGCCGGTCCATCAGAGCTGAGCACACGTAAAGATCCTGAGAACAAATTAACAGCAGGGGAGTTGTCAGATAATATCTAACCTGTCTGCCACGATCAATAATCTCTCCGGCTGCACCTCGGACTCTGAATTGCAGTCACGGTCGCACTGCGGGAAGTCGTCAGTGAAGCCGGAGTTATCGTGGAGACCATCGGCAACGCTCGCGCCGCCGCGGAGAGAAAAAAGAACGCCGGCGCTCCATCGCCGAGGGAAAAGACGAGACAAAGATTGAGAGGACGCCGCCATTATCGCCACTCGCATCGCTTGTATTGTCCCCGTGACCTTCATGGGTTTAATCATAATCAGCGTTATTCCGACCTTCACGAGCGTGCACGAGCGTGCACATCGTGCACGTCGGTTACATTCTCGCCGCCAAACGGCGTCTCTGATCTCACGCGGCCTGCTGCTCCCCGTCCGTCAGCATCTACGCGCCAAACCATGTTTGACCAGGATCCAAGGCCTTTCTATTTCCGCCCCTAATGCACGTGAATGGCCTGTTTGAGTACGTGCATGCGTGTGCACGAGGGGGGCCCGTGCACGTGTAAGTGTGCACGTAATGAGGTGATTCTTATTTGTCCTCCCTGTCCTCTTGGCCTGTCAAGACCACAGATTCAATTTATGTGTTGAGATAGGAAGAGATAGAGTGTGTGTGAGTGTGTGTGTGTGTGTGTGTGTGTGTGTGTGTGTGTGTGTGTGTGTGTGTGTGTGTGTGTGTGTGTGTGTGTGTGTGTGTGTGTGTGTGTGTGACAGAGAGATCATTTTCTGCCAAAGGATTCCAGAATCAGAGATGAATGCTATTTTTGCCAAGCTGTATTTACCTCTGTGTGTGTGTGTGTGTGTGTGGGGGAAAGAAGATGGAAAGCTACAATTTAGCAATTTGTCAGGTGTGTCTGTGTGTGTGTGTGTGTGTGTATGAGAGAGAGAGAGAGAGAGAGAGAGAGAAAGAGAAGAAAAGAGATAGGTAGGGGGGAAAAAGGGGGCAGGAGAAAGGAAGAGAGACAACATTTTAAGCAGGATTCACTCAGTTACCAGTTTATTAGGTACCCCTAAAACAGATGCAGTCTAATGCATCATATTATGCAACAGTCCTGCATTGAACTCTCCATTCATGGTCGTTTTGGAGGCTGCAGTTTGCGTCACATCATGCAGAGAGGTGTTTGTTACTGATATACATGGGGAGGCTTAATAAGTACTCGCCTAACGTGGTGCAAAAATGTCTCCTGCAGAATTTAATTGGGGAAACTAAATGAGTAAAATGTAAACGGTGTTTCTAAGAGACGAGCGAGGACACGGGAGGAGGCGCAGACTCAAACTCTACTGCACAGTCGTCATAAAACACACTTTAATGACAACGTCCCTTAATGACCTGCATTGTGCTTTTATAAGACTCACCCAAGCAGAAGAAGCAAAGCCATGCAGAGGAAGTCACAACAATCAGGACTTGTTGGAGACTCAACTTGTTGAAAACTTCATTTTTTTTAACTGCTTTTTAAAGTTTGAATCCAGGAACAATGAAAATAAACACAATAGCAGAAATCAGGGCCTGCATATGCATGCAACATGACCGCAGCTGCAGAAGCAGAGCATCCTGATCGTTTCATTGGTCGACATCCGCGTTGAGCACGTGAGATACAAACTAATCCGGCCGAGTCCCGAGGTCTCAATAAAGCCTCCCGGAGCGTAATCTCCACAAACATGATTCCTGCTCCGGCCGGGCGAGGCTTCACACATCACTCCGGACGTGCAGTAAAACACACGTCGAGTCATAAATTGCAACCCGTCCCTGAGTGATCCATCACGAGGCCGTTACCACGCGCAGCATGTAATGGGGCGTAGTGATACAATAGCGGCCGCCGGGCTGTTAGTGCACGCTGACTAAGCACGACCGAGAGGACAGCGGGTCTTATTCCTGCCCTGAGAAGATGATTTAGGGTTATGCCCGGAGAAATATTAATCATTCACGGTGGAGGCTGTGAACTCGGCATATGTTACGCTCTTTATGGTTGTTTTAGTCTCTTAGAAGAATGAAAAACAGGGTTCACATTTTGATCAATGGATTTCCACGACTTTTCCACGACTTTTCCACGACTTTTCCACGACTTTAAATCAGCACCACAGCATCAGCACCACAGCATCAGCACCACAGCATCAACACCACAGCATCATCACCACAGCATCAGCACCACAGCATCATCACCACAGCATCATCACCACAGCATCAACACCACAGCATCAGCACCACAGCATCATCACCACAGCATCAGCACCACAGCATCAGCACCACAGCATCAACACCACAGCATCAGCATCAGCACCACAGCATCAGCATCAGCACCACAGCATCAGCACCACAGCATCAGCACCACAGCATCAACACCACAGCATCAACACCACAGCATCAACACCACAGCATCAACACCACAGCACCAGCACCACAGCATCAGCATCAGCACCACAGCATCAGCATCAGCACCACAGCATCAACACCACAGCATCAGCATCAGCACCACAGCATCAGCACCACAGCATCAGCACCACAGCATCAACACCACAGCATCATCACCACAGCATCAGCACCACAGCATCAACACCACAGCATCAACACCACAGCATCAGCACCACAGCATCATCACCACAGCATCAACACCACAGCATCATCACCACAGCATCATCACCACAGCATCAGCATCAGCACCACAGCATCAACACCACAGCATCAGCATCAGCACCACAGCATCAGCACCACAGCATCAGCACCACAGCATCAACACCACAGCATCATCACCACAGCATCAGCACCACAGCATCAACACCACAGCATCATCACCACAGCATCATCACCACAGCATCAGCACCACAGCATCAGCACCACAGCATCAACACCACAGCATCAACACCACAGCATCAGCACCACAGCATCATCACCACAGCATCAACACCACAGCATCATCACCACAGCATCATCACCACAGCATCAGCATCAGCACCACAGCATCAACACCACAGCATCAGCATCAGCACCACAGCATCAACACCACAGCATCAACACCACAGCATCATCACCACAGCATCATCACCACACTCTAATCATCCGCGTATCTATCTGACTGGACAGGTGCTACGTGTGCCCTTTGTAAACACTGATGCGCTTTTTGTCCGACTCATAATTACAAAGCAGAGCAGGTTGCAGGCGCTCCATTGCTTCCCCGTGTGGTGTTCAGTTCAAATTGAGTGCGCATTTCCCCCCAAACATACTAAATTGCTGTCTTCCTGCCACTCTCCGGCATACATCTGCATACATTTATAGTCTCCTTGGGTTTTCTGTAGATGATGAATATGTTGTAATTTAATTTCCTACAACCTTCTCGTTCCCAACACATTCTACAACAGCAATGAATCTGTTTATCTGCGCCGCACAAATCTCCATATTGTCTAGTCATTAATTATCGTAAATGCTTTTTTTTTCCTTCTTTTTTTACTGAGAAACAAGCAAACAAATCTGCCAGCGCAGTTTCAGCCCGTTGCCAACACAAATTAACGGTTTAATGTGCGGAAACAAGTGTTTATGAAGAATGTTTGACGTTTACTGTCATCATTCAAGATAAGCATGCTTTTCTTCACATAATCCTTGATGAAAGTTGATTCCTACAGATTCTTCTTCACTTGTGTTAAGAAAACAAGACATTTTGTGGCTCCGTGACTCAGCATCGGACCAGAAACGTCTCCAAGAAGACGGCCGTGTGCTCCGATGAGTAAATCTGGGGATTCGCTCGACAAACAAACACTGATGCTCGTGAAAGAAAAAAAAGGGTTGAAATCTTCAGACAACAACAACAGAGCAAATGTCACATGTAGAGGAGCAGCAGTGACACAGAGCTTTGAATGAATGCATAAAAAGGTCAGGCAAACGTCGTCTCCTGAGCTGAACCCTCGCGTGGGCCAGCCAGGTCGAAACCAGACCGTTATTTTATTGTTTATTTTGTTGTTTATTTTATTATTTATTTTATTGTTTATTTTATTATTTATTTTATTTTTTATTTTATTTTTTATTTTATTATTTATTTTATTATTTATTTATTGTTTTCATGCAACGTTTCACCTGTGAGGAGGACATGAGCCGTAGACATCCCACTGGGATTTAAAGGGAAAGTACGTGTAGAAGCCACCGATCCTCTCAGTCTCTTTTGTTTACACTTATTATACCAACGCCTTAAAATGAAGGTGGTGTGGCGATTAGAAAAACGATATATGTAGAGGAAGTGTGTGTTGTGTGTGTGTGTGTGTGTGTGTGTGTGTGTGTGTGTGTGTGTGTGTGTGTGTGTGTGTGTGTGTGTGTGTGTGTGTGTGTGTGAGAGAGAGAGAGAGAGAGAGCGATCGAGGGCCTTGAATAACTTTAAAAAAAAAACTTTTTATCAACTAATAAGGAAAACCTAATGAACAAATAACAGTGACATTCGGGTTAACAGAAAGTTTACGGTTGACTGTTTCATTCTCACACACACACACACACACACAAAAGTTGCGGCTTTAATTAGAATCAGATTTCAAAGTGCGTACATGCTTCGGGGCGGCAAAGATGAGCCTCAAATAGCCGATTATCTGCCGGAAATTAGCATCTTGGCCTGTTTGCAGAAGCCTGTGTGCGCCTGCTGTCCTAAAGCGTCTCATTTGAATTCTTCAAAATGTGAAATTTGCAAGGTGGGACTCCACAGACAGATGTCTCCTGGGATTATGCAAAACGGTCGAGAACCTGCAGCCTAGTCGGATCTTTCCCACCCGGCACCTACAACCATATGAAATCTTCCCCGGTACATTATTTGGGGGAGGAATGACAAATGGAATAATCCTCCCGTCCTCAGAGCCAGATGATCGTCAGGAATCCAAAACAACGGCGGTCTGTCGGGAAAACATGAATGAGCTGTGATGCTGTTGTGCTGCAGGTGTGTGAAAGAAGGAGATCATTCCCGTGTTTGAGAGGTCGATGACTCCTGTGATGGCCGGTGTGGATGTGAGGCGCTTCATCTGGAATACGTTTATAGAAGAGCCTCGGGAATGTTCATCTGGGAAAGCTCTTTATCCGGTGGAATAGTTCTGTGATTCAGGGGAGAGGACGTTTTAAAAAGATGTAAACACGAGATAGACTTCCCATCGGAGGTGGAGACCAAACACAGAGCTTAAAGCAGAGTAAATATGAATCATGCATGTAGAAACAAGAGGGACTCCAACTGAATGCTCATGCTGTCTGCTGGATGGAGGGATGGAGAGAGAGAGGGAGAGAGAGAGAGAGGGAGAGAGAGAAAGAGGAGAGAGAAAGAGGAGAGAGAGAGAGAGAAAGAGGAGAGAGAGAGAGGAAGAGAGAGATGAGAGAGAGATGAGAGAGACGGAGGGAGGTATAGAGAGAGAAAAAGAGAGAGAGAGGAGAGAGAGAGAAAGAGGAGAGAGAGAGAGAGAGAGATGAGAGAGAGGGAGGGATAGAGAGAGAGAGAGGAGAGTAAGTGGGGAGAGAGAGAGTGAGCAAGGGAGAGAGAGAGAGGAGAGTGAGGGAGGGAGGGAGAGTGAGTGAGTGAGGGAGGGAGAGAGAGAGAGGAGAGTGAGCACGGGAGGGATAGAGAGAGAGAGAGAGGAGGGAGAGGAGGGAGGGAGGAGAGAGAGAGAGAGTAAGTGAGTGAGGGAGGGAGAGAGAGAGAGAGAGAGAGAGAGGAGAGTGAGCGTGGGAGGGATAGAGAGAGAGAGGAGAGTGAGCGAGTGAGGGAGAGAGGAGAGAGAGCAGTGGTCGAGCGAGCTAGAGAACAACACTCTGCCCGTTGGCTTCGGGCTGCGACCTCATGAGGAAACACGTCGTGTTTACTGAACGCATCAGCAAAGACTTAAAGGAATAATGTAAAACAGGCAGAGGGATCATAGCACACGACTTAAATAGATGATCCATAATATTCAATAATCTGATCATTTGGTCTACAGATGGCAAATTAACCCACAAATAAACATGTATTGGGTTAAAAAGTACAACGTTTCCATCTGAAATGTAGTGGAGTTATAGTATTTATACACAGGGTTCATACACATGTTGATCAATGGATTTCCCAGACTTTTCCAGGTTTTCCATGACCGCATGAACCCTGCATGTATATTTATAGTTATGTAAATGTTAGGCTCGTTAAATTCCACCACTGCATTGGAATTGGAGCGTATTGTTGTGTTAATAATATCCACATGTTCAAACATACAGACGCAAAGGTCACTTGCTGCTATAGAAACAGGCTGGTCCACTGGTGCATGACACTGGTGTGTGTGTGTGTGTGTGTGTGTGTGTGTGTGTGTGTGTGTGTGTGTGTGTGTGTGTGTGTGTGTGTGTGTGTGTAGCGCCCGTGTTGCTGCGTATCGCATGTTTTCAGGAAGATGTGACACCTCGGAGATAAGAGTCTGAAATCCTCAGACGTGGTGGATTCTCCTGCTGTTCTAGAAGTGTGGAAGTCAAGCAGCTCAGAGCTGAATTACGAAGAAATATCAACAGGATATCATAAAAAATAAAAATAAATAAAAAAACAGACAGAGACTGGAGTCTGACTTCCATCAGGACCAACATGTCAAACACAGCCGGTTCATCTGTGAAGGAAATAGAAATGTTTTTGTTTGAAACCCGGGCAACAAAAATAAAAAAGCCATCGGTAGCAAACATCATAAATCATGTAGGAGAAAAATAACTTGATGGAGAAGACGACTCAGGAAAGTTGTTCCTTTGTTTTCTGCTTGATCGGATTTGACAGTTTGAATTATTCGACACCCGGCGACTTCTGATTTTATGGATGTGCTTAATCTTCAGTGGACCACGTATTATTAAAAAACAAAGAAAATGAAGAGTAGCAGAAGTTACGACACATCTGAGTGGCATTGAATGGCTCGTTTCAATGTGTGAACGTTCCTCAAGTATTCAAGAGACTCGTGGAGGAAAGAAAAGGAAATATGGCGGTGGCCAATCTGATTATTAATAACGTGATGTGAGGAACCGTGGAAATGGAGCTTTGATGCAGCACCTGCAGCTGGACCAGAGCTGTCAATCAAACCGCGGCGGCTGCTCCAGTAAGCGATTGTTCGCAGTATTTACACTAACAGCGGGAGGCGGGAATCGCTCCGCCGGCTGTTTATTTGGGTTAATTATTTGAGGCACCTTTTCGCGAGCAATCCTAAAGCCGATGTGTATCCTCTCCAGTTCACCGACTCTGACTAACTTCTGAAACCACGAGCATCTATCTGCAGGTTCATACACATTTTGACCAATGGAGTTCCAGGACTTTTCCATGACTTTTCCATGACTATTCCGTGAGTTTTCCATGACTATTCCATGACTATTCCATGACTATTCTATGACTTTAAACAAAATTTCCAGGACTTTTCCAGGACTAGTCCAGGACTTTTCCAGGACTTTAAACCAAATTTCCATGACTTTAAACCAAATTTCCATGACTATTCCATGACTTTTCCCATGACTTTTCCATGACTTTAAACAAAATTCCAGGACTTTTCCATGACTTTTCCATGACTTTTCCATGACTTTTCTCATGACTTTTCCATGACTTTTCCATGACTTTTCCATTACTTTAAACCAAATTTCCATGACTTTTCCATGACTAAATGGACACCAATGAATGAGAGACAATAGTTTGATTAAAAGAATAAACATGTATAGATATACTCAGCGTATGCCTGCTTATATTTTGAGTCTTTCTTTTAAAAGCATATTAATTATTTTAAATGAACCACATGAACATATGAATATAACACATTTACATGACTTTTACAAAACTTCCGGGATTCTATTTTTTTTAAGGACTTTTCCAGGCCTGGAAATAACCATTTTAAAATACCATGACTTTTCCAGGTTTTTTTCCATGACCGTATGAACCCTGCACCCTGCAGTACCTTCCGCATCATTGTTTTCTGGAGCTCCGCAACTTTCCAGACATAAAAATAAAACGCTTGCTTCCCGTTATAACTGAGACTTCCACACAGTATTCAAACAGCATCTATCAGACGCTGCAGAACAACAACATCACGCTTCTTCCTCCCTTCCTGCTCCGTCAGTGTGTGTGTTTGTGTGAGAGAGATGTTGTGCACAAGCTATGCATTAAAACTGTGTGTGTGTGTGTGTGTGTGTGTGTGTGTGTGTGTGTGTGTGTGTGTGTGTCTCAGCTATTTATTGGCCGCCTCAGTGGAGCGCTGTCCTTATGTCAACAGATTTCATGAGGTTTAGACACAAGGTTTACGGAGTCTCATCCGACCGCGCACTCCGAGCCGGACCTCCAGAGGTCGATCCAATCTCACCTCCGGAGACGCGGCGCTCCGAGGCGACCTTGGGCTCGCTCGGTTTGAGCAGAGTTGACCTCGACTCGACCGTTGACCTCGACTCCCATCATGCTTTGGGGCTCATGTCACGGAGCAGCTTTCCCACACACACACACACACACAAAACTCGAGATAGGGGGCGCATACAATGTGGTTTTTCCGCGTCTCCGTACGCTGAACATAATGAGGCTGCTGGTTCCCATGATGCCTGACGAGCTGAGTCACCCTCCCCTCTCAGCCAATCAAGCAGCAGACACCCTCTCATTAGCGCTTAAGCAGGCAGTCACACATTGTTGTACGTACACACACACACACACACACACACACACACACACACACACACACGGTTTGTCTTCGCCTAATGCTGATTTAGCAGCACACACAATCTGTCAGGAATGATTAACCTTTCCATCAATCACCGGGTTCTCCATTACACCACACACACACACACACACACACACACCCTGCAAAGCAGACACAGGCGGCTC